>JAHDVE020000850.1:0-34310 GCA_022606495.2 Halesus radiatus
TATTAAAGGTAGTGAAAAATCAATTAAGGATGATATCAATCGACCCGGATGAAAGTATAAGCAGACGACAGGTACATGCAAAAGGTGTAATACAGTTAGACCAGGAAGAAGCAGTGCAACACATTGAAAAATCATTCTGGAAAGGTATATTTATTAACTCAGGCAGGTGAGGTGGGGAAGAAATTATAAAGTGTTTACACCAATATAATGATCAATTGAGAATTGCACGAAAATATGCGTTAATCGAATATTCACATGTTAGATCAGAGAAAAAACCATGTTACCATCGGAAAATTCATAAATAAAAAGATATCGCATATCAAGATAACCAGGGACTAAGGGAATTTCTAAAATAAGGAACAGCAGGGCGATCTAGAGGAATGAACTAAATTCGATCCTGGCCGGAGTGAGGAAAAGTGATGGATTCAGAGGCGGGCCAGATTTTATCTAAATATTTACATTGAAGAATTACAGTCGAAATTAGTATTACTTACATATTGGTTTACGAGTTAATAGAGAACATAATTTAATGTAGGTATGGAATGGAGTTAAATCCTTTTGATTCTAAGCTAGGTATATAAGGCAATGTAATGAGGGAATATGGGATTAGTCGCGAATACGTCGGGCGAGAAAAAAATTAAATTACGTGCTGGCCGATTTTAAGTAATTGTTTTGTTTTGGACTTAGGAAGTTTCATTTGATTTGTTTCTTACAATTAAATAAAGTTTTAAATAAATTCTCTTAAATAGTTGTTGGATTGATTCAACAATAGTTTGATTTAATTCAATAATAGTTTGATAAATATTGAAGTTTCTAAAATTCATTATAATTAAGTTGATACTAAAAATTACTTCTGTGAATTAATTAAAATTGGTGGTTTTAAGTGAAATTATAATAATCGAAAGTGTTTATAAATAAAGTGTTTGAATCGAAGTCTTCTAAAATTCATTATATTTAAGGGAAGTGATATAAAAAAAGTGACCCAGTAAATAAAGTGTTTTGTGTTCGAATTAATATTGTATTAAAATAAATTCTCTTGTTGATCTAATACAATAATAGTTTCATAAATAGTGAAATTTCCTAAAAATTAATAATACTTAAATTACGTTAAAGATTCTAAAAGTTGTAATTAAATTAATTTTCTCAAAACTGTTAGAGCAATGTGATAATAATAATAATTTAACAAATATTGAAAATTTCTAAAAATTAATAAAGTTATTTGTTTAAAGATTTTAAAATTAGCTTCTGTGAATTAATTAAAATTGTTTAAATGAAATGTGATTTAATTCATATTTTGTGTTGAACTAAATTCATTACGAGTTTAAGAAAAATTAAATATAATTGCGTTTAAAATAATTTAGTGAAAGTTTAAAAACAGCTGAGTCTTAGTTTCACATAATTCATTTTTAATACCTAGCGTGGGATTAATTTCGTCAAAGAAAAATAATAAAGCTCTAAAATATTACCAAGCGTTCGGTTTACGGATTTAATTAATAGTTAGTAAAGAGAATTACGTGAGTACAAAGAATAAAATAGGAAAATAAAACAACAAAAATTTAAATATTGTTTAATAATATCCGGATTGAGAGATCATTAAATTTGAAGAAATAGTACAAATCGGTAGATCACGAATTGAAATTAGGAAACACTAGATTGTATTAAGTAAATATTTCTAACTTAGATTAAACATTCTAGGCAGGGAAGTTCAATATTTTCTGAATCTTCATATTGGCGTGTATAACCCGTCTGGAAAAATTATGAATTTGTCGGAATTCAGGTGAGTCAAATTAATATACAAGTTTTCAGGATCCCGGGGAAGGCGAGGATGGAGATATGAATTATATTTCTAATGACTTATAAGTACATGTATTGTATGTGTGTATATGTAAATATGTATATATATATATTTATATTTAATGTTTAATATATAGGTCAATACTATACGACCGTTATCTATCATGAGTGAATGTTTTGTATACTTGATCAAAGCCGTTCTAATCAAATATTTGTGCTACCTTCATGAGATATTTTACGATAAATCTTTCCTTTCGCATTGAATTATAATTAAACTAGTACTATAGATAATTCAATTGTCTCACTCATTACCAGCACTTGACTTTTAAATATTCAAAAATACCTATTTTTTTCATAAATACATTTAAGTATTTATAAAAATTTCCGGTAGATACCTACCTGTATAATTGTCTTTATCGAGTTAATTCATAGTCAACAACTTCAGAACATCTTTTATAGGTATTTCACTGTGTAGTGAAATAACTTCGGCTAAAGACTTGGCCTTTACTAAGAGTATGTATGTGTGTATAGGTATATATATAAAGAAAGTGTATAATGTATCTATCAAATCTATATGGCCGTTATTTATTTTATGTTTATTTATATACAATGTTTAATATGTATATATATAAAACCAATTATTATATTTATGTATATCTCCTATAAAAACAATTTATTTTATTAATATATATATTTTCCTAACATATAAATTCAAAACTAACGTTACTAAAATTAGCAACAACCCAAACGATTTTTATTAATTCAAAGATCGTTATCATTCTAAAACAAACCAATGAATCCTAATTGTTATGCTTCCTGACGGGGGTCTCTGACACTTAATAACTGTCGCATATCTCAATGACACACTTCCTCGACTGTTATTTAAACTAGGTCAACATTCCAAACCACACCCTCTTTTATCGAAGTATGTAAATACGTATAAGTATATATATATTCGAATTTCAGTACATCTTACGAAGAATAAGTACCTTAACAAACGTCGACATTTAATTGAAAAATAACTATCATCTTTTGCGATGAACTATCATCTTTTGCGATGAACTATCATCTTTTGCGATGAACTATCATCTTTTAGAAATCACGTATTTGTAGTTTGCGTACATAAATATTTTTATAGCGCCATTTTCATGGAAAGATTCAATTCAAAGGCGCTCCACACCCGTTCGAACATATTGATGAATTCAACAGAACAAACAAAACCCACATTACTAGAAATGTCAAAATAAGCATAATCATTCGTCGACAATACGTTCCCAAGTTATGTTATAAAATTAATTTTATCTTCGACTTAGGTTTTCAAGGTTCAGGCCTTGCAAATTTTGGGCTTTTTGGAGTCCTACCTTTTCTCCAAACAAAAAATCAATCTACAGTTAAATTCAAACTACATGAGATAGCAGGGTCTCATTAAACCAACCTGTCAACCAAACCAAAAGTAATATATCATGTATATTGTATTATCACTTTTACGTATATTCTTATGTAATATGTCTGAATATCTGGCACAGATTCACGACCTGTGTTGGAGATGTCAGATCCACAATTTTCTGGGAAAACTGGAGTATTGTGGATTATAAAAACTCGTATTGTTTACATATATTTATAATTTGTACCTATCGATTGGGCAGAAATAATTGCTGATTTAAGCGTGGTTATCTCTGAACTTTTGATGCGAGGGACGGCCTTTCAACCCGGACTTTGCAAAAATTCGCAAGTATATAATGTTGTTTGACGAGGGGACGGAACCGGTTTGATCTCCTTTAAATGTAACTGTCTGGAGGACGGGAATTCGGAGGGTCTCGGACCCATGGATAAGGAAGGTGCTCTTTCCGTCGCGGTACAGGGGATGACCAATAGCGCACGAACTGAAAATTGAAGAGGTTACGTATACCGTTTGGTCAGGCTGTATGTCTGTGAAGAGAGAGTTACTGACCGGAAACGTGGTCATCTGAGTACTTTAGGGGTTGGTCTGGAGCCGAATTGCAGCAAAACAAACCGTATTCGATCTCTCGTCATAACAAAAGCTGTGTAAACTAAAACCTAATCATGTAATTTTCCCAAATTTAGGAGAGGATGGAGATGGCGCCAAAACAAGTAAAACTGTACCTTTTAACCATGAAATTCATTGAAACTAACCCATGTAGAATAACACTTAGTACGATGAGGAAAGGCGATAATACTGTGATCATTACATTTATGTGTACCAAATTTAAAATTGAAACTACGTCGTATTATATAGATCAAGAATAGTGCAATTAGTATAGCCCAGAAGCTAAGTTTTCCCATTAAAACTCACGATAGAAGAAAAATAGAAAATTTAGGGGTAAAGTTAGGAAAATGCTAGTCTTCCTATAGGAAATTAACGTAGATTGCATAGTAGGATAATAATAGAGAGTTCAGAACATTAAAGTCTAAGATAGAAATGTTAGGAATACGAATTCTGTCAATGGTATGCGAGAGTCTGCCTACGCTACAAAGAATAGGGGTTACCACAAATAAGGCCTTGTTTTTCCAATAGTCTGAAACAAAAAACAACACAACGTAGACTCCGGAAAAGCTTGGGAAATTGACCACATTGGAGTGCAAAATTTCCGTGAAAATCATGAAAATCGGAAACACTCGAATGTTAGCATAGGGCTAGACGTTACACGCTGGCCAAGGAGGAGAAAAAACCTCAAATTGAAAGGAAAACTACAAAGAGTTTTCCGATCACATTAGTTAGGAAAATTTAAGGCAGCAGTAGAGGAGTCATCTTAAATCGGTGGCGCGAACGAAAGTCTATTGCTAAATTAAATCATAAACGAAGGAAGGGCGGGCCATCACATCTTTAAAGCCAAGAGGGGGGGGGGGGGGCCATCTCAAGCTAACACTAACTAAACTAACTAACTAACCAACCATCACGCCGTTTCCCCGCAGGGGTAAGCAGAGAGGACGGACCGCCAAACAACTCGATCTTGGCATACACTTCTTGCTTCATTCACTTTCATGCAACGTCTCATACATTCTCTTCTGTTATTCCGACTTCTGACATAGCCCGACTCAAGTATTTGATTCACTTGATCGTGCCATGTCTTCCTCGGACGTCCACGGCTTTTTATTCCATTCAGATTCGCGTCACATGTTCTCCTTACACTCCTCTCTTCGTTCAGTCGCTCTCTTTCTTGATCTTGCTCACTACGCTTACATCAGCCTTGCATTCTTTACGATTCTCAACATTTTTCATACGATCATACATAGTTTTACCACACACTCGTCTCAGAGATCTCCTTTCTACAGCATTCAGTCTTATTTCGTCCTTCCTTTGCCAGTTCCATGCCCCACTGCCATACATAAGGGTTGGTATCAGCACTCCATTGTGGACTGCTAGCTTCGCTTCTTTGGACAACTTTTTGAATGCGCCAACCACGTTCAGTCCTACGTTAATTGAGTTTCCTGCGTTCACCCTTCTTTCAATATCCCTATCAGTCTTTCCATCTCTCGTAAACATACTTCCCAAATACACACTCATCGACCTGCTCCAAGTATTCATCATTCACAACTATATTTCACACTGTTTTCGTACTCTCTCCTTCAAACACCATGACTTTGGACTTACTTACATTCATCATTAGCTCATTTGTCATACATACTTCGTTCATCCTAGATACAAGGGACTGTAAATCTTCCATACTGTTAGCAATCAACACCGAATCATCAGCATACAACAGGCAACATACTTGCAGACTACTCATTTTCACGCCCAATTTCAATTCTTGCATACAATTATCCATGTATAGATTGAATATCCACGGTGACATTACGCAGCCTTGCTTAACACCTTTTTTGATGTCAAACCACCCCGTAAAATCACCGTTTGTCCTAACACATGCAACGCTTCCCTCGTACAGAGATGCGACTGCCTGTATAAGATTTGTATTCTCGCCATACATGCACAACACCTTCCATAACTTTTTTCTGTCAACTCGGTCGTATGCTTTTTGTAGATCTACAAAAGCACAGAAAAGTTTCTGGTTTTTTAGCCAAAAACTTCTCTGTGAGCATACGCAACGAGAAAATCTGATCCATGCACCCCCTTCCACTCATAAATGCGCCTTGCACATCCCTTATTTTATCCTTTGTTTTCATTTGTACCCTTTCAATCAATATCCTACCATACAGCTTTTTAACTGAACTTAGCAGGCTAATATCACAGACCTTCGCTAATCTAATGGGGTGTAACTCTCCTGTAAACACTGGTTAAAAAGTTTGCATAACCATGTGAGAATTATACGGCTATCTCCTTTAAAGTATTCAACAGCAATATTTTCGAAACCAACAGCCTTACCATTATTCATACATTTCATTGATCTTTTAATTTCATTCATGCTAATTTTGGGAACATTCAACCCATCGTCATTCATACCCTACTCCCCACTGGAATCACTATCACTCGGGTTGCTTTCGAAGACCTCTTCAAAGTATTTCATCCATCTCTCTTTTATTTCTTTCTCATTCGTCAACATTTGTCCATCTTTCGATTTTATCACTTTCACACATCCGCTTTCTGGACCATTTCAGGACCTTTTGACCTCCTTCCAATACATTTAATGTTTTCTTGGAAGTGGTTTATCATTTTGATTCCATTTTCCTCTTCCGGGCGTTTCTTTCGTTCTTTCACTCCATCACGTACTCTCTTCTTGCATCCCTTGTAAACTTATTTCGTTCTATCCCTCTCTTCCCTAGAAGCACTGCCAGTCGTTATCAGACATAACGACGCTTTCTTCTTCTCTGAGACCAGTGCTTTAATCTCATCATCCCACCATGCATCACCTTTCTTCCTACCTTGCGTACGTATTCCACATACCTCTCTAGTAGATTCATAGAGGTTCACTTTTATGTGGTCCCATGTTTCGTCTATGCTTAGACCGTATATTACCTTATCATTCACTCTCATCTCTACCCAATTTTCATACTTACTTCTTACATTATCATTTTGTGGTTTTTCTATTTTGACTCTATCCATATTTTTTTAAGGATAAATGACACAGAATACTCTTAAAAGGGGACACTTTGAGTAGACCGTTGATAGGTACACTAGCAAAAAAAAATTGAAATGATCGCTTCGGCAAAACATGGTACATAGTTTTACATTCAGGAGTTATGTGAAGTTGGGCTACTGTAGTATTGATGTGTTATTGTTTGGACATGTTGTCATTTTTAGGACTGGAGAATATGTATAAAATTACCTGAAAAATTTTAAGAAGTTTTCAGTAGACATACATTTTTGGAGATTTAGTTATTTACAGTGTTGCGGACTGTGGACGCATTTGCACACCGGTGTAAAATTTACATATTCGATAAGTGACTTTAGGTAAGTATTAACCGGCTAGCCTAGCTTAGCGCATTGCGTGTGTATTTCTTCCACTTATGGATATGATTGTCTGTATACTTAAATAAAAGCTGTATTGTGTTTTTCACAACTATTTAAAAAAAATTGCAAAAACAAAATTATTAATAATCATTATTGGAAGCGGAATTATTTAAACAGTGGTTCCCAAACATTTCGATCCACAGCACAACGCGCCTTTGCTTAATTAAGATTTTCCAAAAATTTCCTGTGTCAATTTTTGAAATTACGCTTTGTAAAATAGCGGCGGCTAGTGATTTTTTTGCAAAAAGCTTTAATGTCACTAACAGTTAAGTGTTAAACTAAATAAAATGATCTGATTCTAATCTGATTCGCAGCGCCCGCCCCTGCGAGGTTCCGCGGGGCACAATTTGGGAATCACTGTATTAAAATATTTAATAGAAAACATACTTTGCATCCGAAAGTTCCAATAAACTGAAAACATAGCATAATTAATATATTCTGGCAATGCTCTCATGGTTAGAATAACTTTATATTCAACGGAAACTAATTAATTTATTTGCAGCTTTTATTTTAGTTAGCATAAATACAAAGTGATGCGTATGTAAATACGATCATTTCAAGGCCAATAATCTAGCGATCATAATGACGAAGTTGGTTTTTACAAAATTTTATCGTTTTTAAAAATGCTTTGTCCAACCATTAATTAAAAAAAATACTGGATGGAGGAGTACCAAGTAAAAATTTAACAAAATCATAATTTATGACAAGGTAGAGCCATTTTTGGCATGCGCAAAGAGAACTCTGATGCTGTCATTTCTCGTACAAATCAGCGCATTTCGTTTCACTTGTTTTTCAAAACATTTCAAAATTTATTGGGAGGCAAACTGACACACGGCAGTGGGCCTTGAGTATGGCATTAAGGGCCAGCACTCAAAAATGACCCTAAATCTCTCTTTGTACGTTGCTAACTCAATTAATACCAGAAATGATTTTTTCTGTAAATTCAATGGTGGTAGTTAGGAAATTTCACGAGGTTTCAGAAGGCAAAAATCCTCATACTGTTATCTTAGAATTCTATGGAATACATTCGAAAACTAGAGAAAGCAATTTGAACGTGTTACATAAAATTCCAGTACATATTTCAGAAAGAATTTAAAGATTACAGTTTGAGGATTATTGTCTTTTGAAACCGTATACATTTTGTAATTACCAGTATTGAATTTATACATAAATCATTAGTAGTTTTTCTGGAGTCAGCAACCTGTAAAGCACGTATCTTTGGGTGCTGTCCGTTAACATGAAAAGATAAAATAAAAATTTATTTATATTTTTACCTACTTTGAATCGCACATGGACATGAGTAAGATCAATAATTTTAAGTGTGCCTCTTTGAGGGTTCGTCCAAAGCATTTATAAAATGTGTTGCTTTCATAATGAATTGAAATCTAGATTAATAATGATTATCGTGATTAGATCCTACAATTTGCAGTAAGGCGGGTAAATATGTGAAACAACCACGAAAACAGAGAATGTGATGATTTCACATTCAGGGGGAGAGAATAACCGGTTATTTACCAAATTATATACGCCGGCTCGCGGCGCAAAGTTTGGATTAATCCGAGATTTGATCGCGTGCAACGGACGGTATATGGCGTAGCAGGAATATATGGAGTAGGCTGTATGTTCCCAGTTTCTACAGGTCATAAAGGAAATCGCCAAATGGTCGGCGTCACGTGATCTCTCACGTACCTAAATTGGCAAAAGCTCAGATTACAGAACAACTATTAAAAGAATTGATGTTTCCGAAAATGTTGCCATATTTTTCGATTTTACGTGGAGATACCGAAACACGTACAGAAGCGTAACAAGGCAAATAAGACCAATATTAAATTATGTCTTAAGATTTGGATTGTGATCAGAAAGGCCAGAGTGTCTAAACCTTCATCTATCAAAGTGATTCCTTCAGGGGCGCTGGGAGTACAGTGGAGGGCATCAAGAGCAATAGGGGAGTAAGGATGGCGGTATAAGCGGTACAAACGTCCTACGACTAGTCATTCCTCTCTAGGGAATCTTCCTTAGCAATCATCGACCAAGGATCATTTATATCGATATTAGCAATAGTTATACACTGTTTACCGACTGGCACAACGGTAAACAGTGTATAACTATTGCGAAAATATGCAATCGATTCCGGCAAAAGGAAATACAAAATATAATTAATATAAACATAAATGTTTTGTTTGAACACCACTTTATTGAATATATAAGTCGGTTGGCAATAAAATTATGTGTAACCACAAGTGATTGCTTCCTATGAAAGCTAAAAATATAATAATTTATGTATAATTTCCATACATTTATATGACAACATGATGCACTAGCGCCTCTAGCGGCATAGGATCCACGAAGTGTTTTTTTTTCAAACAATTAAATAAATTTTCGGTGAAATATTTTCTCACTCACAATTAATGCTAATAACACCAAATTCATCAGTTTTAAAATAAACAATACTAAAAATTCAGATACAAACCTAAATTTGAAAATTCATAGCTTACCACATTTAAATGGTCAATGTAATTGTCTATCATTGGAAAATGTTAACCACGTAAAGTAGCAAGGCGTAAAAATTAATCACAATTTTGATCAAAGTGGACTGACCATATTATTTACTTAAATAACAAAATTAAAAAATCAGCTTACTTTTCAAAAACAATCAGGAATGTCATTAGTAGAAAAGATGACTCAGCACAGAACCAATTAGTCACCATTAGGTAGTGGGAGAGGTGATTTGACACAAAGGTGATTTAAAATAAATAAAAAGGTTCAGAGAACGTGAACAGTGTTTACGAAATAATAACTATTCCGAGTTTGCTAACCATTTAATAGAGACAAGTCATAGCTTCAATAAAGAAAAGAAAAAAACAAAGTTTAAACATTCACATTTTAATACATACTTTAAAGTGTGTGCCTTAGGAACTTTAGAAATAAACAAAAAGATTGAATTTAAAATTAATTTAATAAACAAAATAATAACGCCCTGTAAATCACCTTTGTTAGCCATGTTTCCTAGTAATTTTGACTCCTTACACAAAATCATTAAAATAATATTTTGTGACATCTTCCGACTAAAACAGTTATAATTTCCATTCGGTGTTTTCAGAATAGGCCGGAAGCTGACGTGCTGAGTGGAAAGCTCGCAACAGTGACAAGAGCTGATGTATGGCGTGAATAAATAATACCGTGCCGAAGATAGACGATAACACGCAGCATCCTGAACGAAGGTTAAAATGATGCCGAGACGAGAATTTGCCCCGATGCATTAATAATCAAGTCTCTAGACTATTGGCCATGTCACTCAAAGAAAGTTTTTGGAAATTTAAAAAGCTTGACGCATTATGTCACAACACGAAAACGGTGGAAATCATGGCGTTTATTCTATGTAAAGGTAGCGAGTGATCGATACATGTGTGAGTTGACACAACACTCAACCCATCCGACATCCGACAGTTTTAAGAACTTATGTCAAGGTACCATAATATTTATGGAATGAATTCGTTCTTCTGGAATGTTTGAAAAGGCAGACTCGAAGAGAATTGGAAAAAGCTTACTTATTTCTTTTATTTAAATTATCATTATTATAAACGGATGGATATTGAGAAACATCTATTAGGCCTATGTGAATATTGTGAACGCTAGGCTTTGTAAAAAGTAGAGAAGGAATAATCGTGCGACAATGCATCATTACAAAAAATATTACAAATGTATACAAAAACTAACGATATACTAGTGAAATGGAATACACATAATAAACCAGAAGCAGTATCAGAATTGATTTAACAGATCCCAGTGAGTGTTAAGTTAGGAATGAATATGGCGTATAATGGGTCTAGGAAGCAAGCGTAGTATGTCTTGTTCGTGTCTATCGTATGGTAATAATAATAATAATAATAATAGGATTACTTCTATGGCGCCGTTTTCGTGGGAAAATCACCTCAAGGGCACTTTACAATGAGTTAAATAACATATCACTTGACGTACAACCAATACCTTATAGCTAAACTTGATTACTAACGGCTTATAAGTAAGACTTATAACTATAGTAATGGATAAATACCTTCTGCTCCCTCAGCTGCGTTTCCAGGATGTCCGCCGTGTTGGCGGGCAGAGCCATCCTGTCCAGGCGCGCCTCCATCCTCTGCAGCCAGATGTCCGCCTCCTGTCGCTTGGACTCGTACCGCTGGGAGTCGGACAGCATGGCGTCCAGCTGAGTTTTGCGCTGCATCACCTTGCTGTTGGTCTCTTCCCAGTGCTCGCGTAGTTTCGTCACTAGAAAAGAAAATTTTCGATTTAAAAATAAATAAGAAAATTAGAAATTTAAAGCAATGAAGATCACTCCATTCTTAGAAACACGTTGTTTTAAATAATGCGGGTTGGCTTCACAACGGGAAGAGGTCGGAAAATAAAATACAAATGATAAAGTACAGAATAATATTACGGATTTAAAATTCAGTTTCAGGCCATTTTCCTTAACCCATACAAGAGAGCCCCTTCTGGGACTAATTTCTTAAAATACGTTATAAGCGAGGCGAATGTTTCCGGAAAATTCACGAACGCGTACATTTTTAAGGGGAAAAAAGATAGATACAAATAAAAGTGACAAACTAAACTGGAAAATACCATTTCTATCACAGATTTTGAAAACATAAAATCTGTTTGGAAATAAGTATGCTGAAATTCCAAAAATACACTTTGGCTATATGGAAAATGAAAGGTTATAATTTGATCCAACTCTGTTCAAGCGACACATTAAAAACCAAAAAAGCAAAATATCAATTTAAAAAAAAAACAAAAAGCTTCCGGAATTATAAAATGTCGAAGCAAATGTTAAACCTTCTAAGGTCATTAAAACATATAGTAAAATGCATCCAGTGGTGCAAAAAATGCACTTCTTTTGGTAATAAAATGATGCAACTCAACAAAAACGGGTACTTTAATTGATTACCACGCAGGCAGGAGGGGAAGTTAAATTTTAAATTATTAGTTCATACAAAAGCGGAAAATTGATTTCATGCTTCACATTTTTTTTAAATTCACGAGGGTATTAAATTGTTCCAAAATGCAAATCCAATTAATATTTACATGTGGAGCACAATGTACAAGTAATGTTAGCCCTTTAAATGTACTTTTAGATCATGCCCAAAAATAAAAGTGCAATTACATAATATAATAAATACGTAGGTCTACAAGTTCCAACAACGTGCCCCCTAAGTAATAAAGTTAACCATTTTTTTTGTTTACATGCTTAAAAAAGAGTGCGAATGCATAATTTTTGTTGGGTGTGCAAAAAGAGGTTTTATAAATTTATTTCAATATTCAAATTTGTGTCCGAGACACGAGTGAATGATATTGGGATCTCAAAGCCTTTTTTAACCTCCATAAATCAATATTTCGAGCATGAGAGATTGTATAGAGTTTTTTTTGACAAGAGGTACTCATGAGCGTTCATATCGCCCTGTTAGAATCAAAAAGGAAGCTTGAAATTACTCGAGCCATATTTAGTGATCAGATTATCTGAATATTTATATTAACTAACTAACTAACTAACGATCATGCCGTTTCCCCGAAGAGGTAGGCAGAGAGCACGGACGGCCAAAAAGCCGATCTTGGGACAAATTTCTTGCTTCATTCACATTCATACAACGCCTCATACATTCTCTTCTGTTATTCCGACTTCTGACATGGCCCGAATTTGATTCACTTGATCGTGCCATGCCTTCCTCGGACGTCCACGGCGTCTTCTTCTATTCACATTCGTGTTATATATTCTCCTTACACTCCTTTCTTTGTTCATTCGCTCTACATGCCCAAACCATCTTATAATTAGATAACTCTACAATACCCCCTTCCCCACCTCCATTCTCTTCATGCTTTGAGCTATTATCGACATCTATACATTCTCACCCTTGAAAACACAATCGTGTTAGAAAATTGCAATTCACTAGTATTCAAAGTAAATCTGGTAAAAGTGCACTAATTGTTGAACCGACATACGTACTTGGAATTACTCCGTAATGGATAAGAAATATAAATATTGGATTTGTCGAGTCATGTTGTGTATGTAAAACGGAACCAGCCCAATGTTGTTATTACAATGAAGTTGATGATCGGATATTGTTATATTGTATGTTGTATTGTACAGTGTTTTGTTTGTTAGGGAGGGTGTGAGTTACACCACCTCGAGATACGCCGAGTTAAGTAACATCGTATTAAGTTACACCTTGTTAAGTTACACCTTGTGATGGGCGGGTAGACGTGAGTAGTGGGAGCGTAAAAGCCTTTAGCAAACACCTGACCCCTACCCACTGAACATATAATTTTCTACCTTTAAGGCAAGACCTCAAATGTAACAATTGCGGGGTAGTAGCATGTTCAGGAAAGCCGCTTATAGACGCTGAAAAAGAAAGTTTATTTAAGCAAGTGTTTAGGTCGAGTTAGGTCACAGTGTGCAGATAGTTACAAAAACAATTAATAAACATACGTCATATTACATTATTCTGTCACAATCGTATTCAAGCTAAAAACCTGAAATATTCCTCCAAAAAAATCAACACTATTTTTAGGAAACAACGATTAATAAATTATTTAAAAATATCAAAATTTATTTAAAGAAAGTCTGAAATGGAAACATTATAGAACTAATGTATAGTTAATAAATTAATTAAAAAAATTACTTTGTATTCACCACTTCATTAATATACATATATGTACGTATTTCGAAAGCGATGCTTTCTTCACCGGGAATATTTGCATTGAATATATTCCTAATGAAGAAAGCATCGGTTTCAAGACATGTAGATATATGTATATTAATAAAGTGGTGAATACGAAGTAATGTTTAATTAATTTATTAACAATGACGTCACAGAGTGACTAATATTTTGAAAAAATTATAATGTATAGTAAATTCCCAGTTAAAATTAAAAAAAAATCTTTAGTGAAATATGTATATATCTTATAAAATATTGTACACACATTGAGATTAATAGTAATGATGCGTTAATCATAATCAATGTATAATATTTACTGGTTATGTATTATATTAATCACTAAACTATATTATAAAAATGTGTTACAAATTGTTAAAAATCATATAAATATTAGATGGGATGCTATTCCGGTTACTCAATTTGTACTGTCGGTAGATGATGAAGGAAGAGTATGATACAGTTGTTGAATAAACTCATTAAAAAATTTATTAGAATATCTTTAACACCAAAATTATTTACTGCAAAATATATCTGACAGTCCGTATAGGCCAGTGATGGATCATGTACACAATACACGATTCACACAAAATATAGGAATGAAAGTGTGGATATTTCAAAATAAATATTGTCAGAGAACCTTTCAATACATTATACCATATAAATTTAACAAGTTGCCATACGAATATAAAAACAATTGCTCTATGACGAAATTCTCACTGATATTAAAGTGTTGGCGTTTGGAAAGTAACCTTGTGTATTGATGGTAACAAATATGACAATCTCCTTAATTGTATAGTTCCTTGATATCAGCTGTATTTACGCCATTTTGCTATTTCTTACATTGTGTATTGAACAAATATGATTATATTTTTAAAATTATTTAAGTGTTACTATTATAATAAGTCTATCCTCACTGTAACAAAACTGGACTACTCTTTTTTCATCTCTCAATTTATTTAATACTTGCTGTTATTTTGATATTTTTATTATATTATTTAAATCGATATTATATAATTGAACTCTAGTATCTCTATATTTCGTATTTTTTCCAACTTGTGCACGTTGATCACAACACGCATGTACCTATATTGTTCTGCTATTGCGCTACATCTGTGCGATGATTCTTTTATATTGTTGTATTATATAATATTGTAGAACTAAACTCCTACTGACAAGCTACTTGCAGTGGCTTAGCGGGAACAAGTTCCCATTGCATGTAATTAAGATCATACAATAAATAAATAAAAAATAAAAAAATGACAATAAACATTCGATAAAGTACCTGTTACATAAGATGAAATAGATAATGCCAGAAATTAGTAATAAATTATTAGTAACCACTGCGTGTATCATTATCACTAATAATGATCCACGCAACAAACAAGGGCTTGCCTAGATGGTTTTGTGTTGCTATACGATACTGGAAAAGTGCTGCTGAAAGGATTGAAAATTTGCGTGGCATTCATTAACTCAGGAGGTTCAAATAACACGTTCTAGATTTTAAAAACCAATTACGAAAGTCAATATTTTGAAAGCGCTGGTATTAAAATTAATAAAAAACAAATTACAAGTTATAAAATTAACGAAAAATTCTTCAAAACCGGTAGTTTGAGATGTTTCTTTTTTTAAATAAATTATAAAAACAAGTATGCTTAAAGACAAGTAGTTTTGTATTTACGACAAACAACTTTATGGGTTACATACAATTGCAATAGAATATGTAAACTTCATATTTTTATATATATTTATAATTTTATTAAATCAAATGTAATAATGCTATTATTAACTTGTGGAAGTATTTTAGTTTTTATTATTGTGACAGCTGTTTCAGTGTTCAAGGCCATCTTCAAGCATTACATTTGATTCACATCAAATTTCTTAAAAATTAAATGGAGTTCTACGAATTAAACACAAAAATAAATAAAAGTTAATTAATTAAGTGAATTTATTGTTTAAAAGATCTCAAAACTTCATTTTTAACTTTGTTGCACATTTAAAAATTGAAAACAGAAAATAATGTACAAAGTTTGAAATAAATTCTTTGAATAAATATGGACATATCTATATATATATATATATCAAGGCCTCGATACTTTCGAAAATTACTTGACCGGTTTCGCTGAAAATAGCGCAGTTTGTTTTTATTACTGCCGGGAAGGTTTCGAAAGCAGTTTGAATGAAATCCAATATGTAAAACTGTTGTAAAATTAGTATGAAAAACATTGCACCCGCCATGTTTTATTTAAGTTAGCCCATAGATATAACACTCTGGTTAGCCACAGATTGCATATTCAAAAGAAGAAGGTTTTTTTGGGTAGAATATTTTCAAAATGGAAAACACGAGTAGGTGGTACACCAAAGAACTTTATGATTTAGATATATTTTGAAAACATAAACATTTGGAATGAAATAAAATATTCAAATGAATGTTTCTCTATTTGGAGATAGTTACTTTCGCTTTCAAATCAATTATGGCACCCTAATGACAAGCAAGAATTCGCAACTTCATAACTTTATTTTTTTTTAAATAATCCCGGGCAAGGCCGGGTACACATCAGCTAGTGTTAAATAAATTTCTATTAAAAGTTTTTGAATGAATGCTGAATACAAAATTTAAAAAAGTTATATCCTATGGCATAACGCATATGGCTTTTGACGACGCCCAACACCTTGAAATGCATGCAGCATAACATTAACAATCGGAAAAACTAAAACGGTAACCAGCAGTAATAAAAGCAGAGAGCCAATGACTAACTTTGAACATCTCTGGAGCAATGGTGCTGAAATCACGTGTAACGGCCCACATAACGAACGCGGCGTCGTTATAACGTCCTGTAACGAGTAACGACAAGTCGTTCTAAACGGATGAAAAGTACACTATCCTAAATAGTATACGAGTATATACGGAGAGACCGTGCAAGTACTGTACGCTGTACAAGTACCGCATGATAGTAAAACAATGAAATATGTGTAGTTTTGATGAAGGTTAGAGTTGTGCAGTTGTAGAGTTTCATGAGAAACGATTATTTTTTATTCATAGATATTTTTAATACATTTCCTATGAACAAGATACGGTTGAAATGTTTTCATATAAGGAATACAGATATTATAAAAAATATGTATATGATAAGTTGGTAGTAACCTAGTGAGTAAGATCACACTATACATCATACCTAGATGTATACGATATTTTCATTTGTTCTGGACAGACATACACATGAATAATACAGGATATTATAATTTTATACTAAGGACAATTGAATAATGATATAAGTAAATGTCACAACCTAACGATGTTACAATACTACATGTGTGCAAAAAGGGTAAAAAAAATTTAAAAATTAGAATCATTAGAAATCAATAGACTAATAAGCAAAGTAGAAGAAAAGTACGTGATCAATAGTCAATTAGAGAAAATAGCTGAATCTCCTCTAATATATCCATTATAGTGTAACCTTACTTGTATACATTAATAGTATCTAATATATGAATGCACTCGGAAACAGGAAACACATATAAAATACCAGGGTAAAATGTAACTGGGAATTTTGTAGCAGACATCCAAGGCGAACTCTAAAAAGGATATTACCCTGATCTGTACCTATTATAACATAATAAAATATTTTAAAGACTCATTAAAATGTACCTAGTTACGCATAGTTCATGTAACTATAGGACATAAACTGCTATAAAATTAATTGTAGAAAACAAGACGGAAATCACAGGGAAAAAAACTAAACTCTAAATAAGCATCTGTTCAAATAAAAGCTGACACGAATGACAATATATCTTTTTTTTTAAACCCACAGATTCAGTAAACAAACTCAATGTAATTAGTCTTCCAGAGGGTAATGAAGTAACCCGAAAGTAGTTTTTAAAAACACAATAGTGAACACTACTGTCAGCAATAAAACAAATTTCAAGTCATAAATAAAAACAATATTAGAAATAAGGTGGACTCGCTCCTGACATAGATGCTATATATACTATAGATTTAGTTTTAATTGTGGCAGTCTGACGATTCCCGTGATAGGGTGAAACTGGACCGGTCTAAAAATATAAGTGGCAAAAAGTTGCAAAGGTTTATTAATTAAAAAAAATCATTTTAAATACAACACAAGTCTTATTACAAAAACACAGCTGGTGATTTATTTTATTTCTTCAAAATTAAAATAATAAATTACACCAAGAAAAAACTTTCAACTTTTTTGTAATGTTATTCCGCCTTAAACATTTTAACGTCTTCCTTTGTTTGGCAAATTTATTACTATCGTACTGTTGCACGCATCGAGCTTCAGTTAGATATGTAAATAGACATTGTAGTTTAAATTCATAAGCTTTATTGCGTACACCATACATGTTATAAACACATTTATTAGAGAAATTTACATGCCGATTGAACATGATACTTTTATGTAAATAATTTGGGTGTTTCTATTTAACCGTTAGAATCCTACGCGGCGCGATCGTATGTATCGAAAATTGCGATGCAGCGCAAAAACGATGCGAGTTTCAGTGTGTCTTTGCTAACGTGCAGAGACAAAAAGTCCAAACCAAACCTAGTCACATTGATTTTATCCAATGCAGATACTAATAGTGTGACGATCAAGAAAAGAAAGGGAATTTTTAATACGAAAAGGTGAAACCATGCATGATTGATGACTACAACAAATACATGGGAGGTGTGGACGAATCTGACAAAATGTTGTACATGTATTTGGACGAGCGAAGAACCCTAAAATATTGGAAAAAAGTAGTATACAACATATTTGGAAGAATGGTGTTCAACTCTTATATTTTGTATGTTTCCAACACTATCGAAAAAAAATTATCCGGCTCCAATTCACATCGAAAATTATTGAGGATATCGAAAAGGAGTGGATGAATCATAAAAATAGCATATCAACACAACCATCTTCATCAAACAAAAAAATTGCACTGGAAAAATTACCGGGACGTAACGTACACCAGTGCGCGGTGTGTAGCAACAGAGGGAGTGGGATAAAGCGATCCCGCCTTATTTGCGTTCGCTGTAGGAAAGGCCTACACGCTATTTGTGGGGCAAAACATAATTGTTGAGCTATTTTTTAAAATATTTTTTTTATTTTCAAAAAGAAATAAAATACAATAATATTGATTTTTTTTTTATATTCATATCAATAAACATTTTTTTCCTTATAATGCAAATGGAATTATTAAAATTGATTGATATTTGTCTAAATTAGAGTGTTTTATTTGACAACATTATTTTTTCCTCTAAATTAATCAATATATGTATAGCAATTTTCATACATTTTTGCAAAAATTGCTTAGCACTAAAACGGTTAAAAAATTTTTTAGAAATGAATAATTTAAACAAATTAGCGTTAATAATAATGAATAATTCCTCTGTAAGTTGGTGATGCAGAACGATTTGAGGACACGTTTCGGATTTGGCGCAGGATCCGCCTACGACACGAACTGTCTACAGCCGTGGCGTAGCGAAGGCTTTAAAACCTCCCCGTCGCGTTGCACGTTCCGACACGTAGCCTTCGTGACAATTAAATTGTAGCCTCGCTCGAGACCAACACATAACGAGCTCTAACACCCAGATATCCGCTTTAAACGTAAGACCCTCAACTTTAGTTTGGGTTCCGAACTTTTAAGCCAAGATAAGTTTAGTGAGAATGCAGCATCGCTTTATTAATAACTGCATGTAACCCTATACGACGTATATTTAATATTAAATCGACTGAAAAGCTGCTAGGGGCACAAAGTTAATAATTATATGTGAATAATATTGTGACCAATATGAAAAAAATAGTTTACTTATTTTCCACTGAGTGAAAATTTGTTTTAATCTCTAAATAACGGTGTTTAGCGATATTCGATTTTCGTTGGCGAAATACAATTAGATTGTCGCTCCAGTGCATTTAATTGCTTTTGAAAGAATTTTTTTACTATCTAGTGACCGCATAGTGTTGATTTGTGAAAACGGGCGAAACTTTACCACTCAGCATAATAGCTCAGCTCGCCAGACGTACAAATTGGAAGAGATTTGTATTTACTTATTTATTTATGCCCATTACAGGCTTTTATATGGATATTTAGAAATAATATTGAAAATGTACATATGTATTATAATAGACAACATAAATGGAAACAACATCATTTGACACTTTTATGCAGAGTTAAATAGTTTCAAATTCTCTAGCTCTGATCGATGAAAAAGCAGTACTAATGCATGCTTATACTGTAACATTGATGTGCCAAATATGTCAAAATCATCGAAGTATTTGTTCACCATATGTTTAATCCGTCGCATGGGGGAATAATATTGCGATGCTGAAGTTGAATTATCACAATAAAATGGTATGTACTGTCTTGTCTTACCATGTTGATAAGGATTAAATTTCTTGCATAAACAGATATTCTTACATTCTAAAAATGAATTATTTAGAACACCATTAGCACATCAATTAGGTTTTGTAGAGAAAGTAGTTTTTAATAAACTCTTTGCATTACATTTCAAATTCTGTACGTGACATTAAATAAGCAGTCTGGATTTTAAAACCATCACGTTTTGTAATAAAACCTTGTAAATCTAAAAAGGTTCCAGGGATAAAAATGATTCCAACTTTTAAAGGCGGCATTAAAAAAAGTATGCGGGTATCTCCAATCATAAAATGTATCTGTTACCAGCAACAAAATATTCAAAAGCGATAAACGAGAAAAGTCGCTCGAGCTTTCGGGTGGGTATTGGAAACGGGTAACGGTACTAGCTCAACTTCGTGGCTTGTACTGAGAACACGAAGCTTTGAATAAATTTTCACCGTTTTCATTGCTTCGCGTTTAACGTGTTTGATGGTCAATAAAGAGTCGTCACGCAAAATTTCTTCTGATTACCGCTTTTATACCGGCTTTTCAACAAGAAAACAATGTGAGAATAATTTTGAATGAATTCATTCACGAAATAAACGGTTTCGAATTGCCTTGAATAAATTAAAACATTCCAGAATATTTACGACATTTTGTTAAACATATATTTTGATTTGATCTTGATCGATTTTGACTACCTAACTGTTTTAAATCAGCTCTAGTACAGCTTTATTTTATTTTATTTTACAAACAAACAGTGCATGTATAAAAAGAGTGGTGTACAAATTAAAAGGTTTTAGAAAATTATATTATTAGGATCGGTATCAACGACATGTCTCTATGTAATATCTAGTAAGTGGTTACATACATTTTACCGGGCGGGGTTAGTACGGTGCTAGGGAATGATACATGGTAAAGATAAAAAGGCATATGAAAAAAGTGTATAGTGTTTAAGTGTATGTGTCTGTGTATGTGTGTTTGTTTGTGAGAGCGTATGTGTACCTGTGTGTCTGAATAGTACTACATCCTGGAGAGTTGTGATTGCGCATTGATGTTACGAGTAATATTTTTCTTAAATGACGGTAGGGAGTCAAAAAATATGTCGAGATTTAGGTTGGGATAAAGATTATAAAATTTTTGGAGAACACGGGAATTGGTGAATTTGCCGAAGCGTTTGTTTTGTTGTTTAATGTGTAAAATAGTTTGGTGTGGTAAGTACGTTTCGGTGGTATTTTAAGGTTAAATTGAGATAGGAGTTCAGGGCAGTCTATTTCATTACTTTAAGATTTTATACAAGAATATAGTGTCGGCAACCATTTGCCGTAGTTTCAGTGGTATTTTAAGGTTAAATTGAGATAGGAGTTCAGGGCAGTCTATTTCATTATTTAAGATTTTATACAAGAATATAGTGTCGGCAACCATTTGCCGTAGTTTCAGTGGTATTTTAAGGTTAAATTGAGATAGGAGTTCAGGGCAGTCTATTCCATTATTTAAGATTTTATACAAGAATATAGTGTCGGCAACTATTTGCCGTAGTTTCAGTGGTATTTTAAGATTAAATTGAGATAGGAGTTCAGGGCAGTCTATTTCATTACTTTAAGATTTTATACAAGAATATAGTGTCGGCAACCATTTGCCGTAGTTTCAGTGGTATTTTAAGGTTAAATTGAGATAGGAGTTCAGGGCAGTCTATTCCATTATTTAAGATTTTATACAAGAATATAGTGTCGGCAACTATTTGCCGTAGTTTCAGTGGTATTTTAAGGTTAAATTGAGATAGGAGTTCAGGGCAGTCTATTTCATTATTTAAGATTTTATACAAGAATATAGTGTCGGCAACCATTTGCCGTAGTTTCAGTGGTATTTTAAGGTTAAATTGAGATAGGAGTTCAGGGCAGTCTATTCCATTATTTAAGATTTTATACAAGAATATAGTGTCGGCAACTATTTGCCGTAGTTTCAGTGGTATTTTAAGGTTAAATTGAGATAGGAGTTCAGGGCAGTCTATTTCATTATTTAAGATTTTATACAAGAATATAGTGTCGGCAACCGTTCGCCGTAGTTTCAGTGGTATTTTAAGGTTAAATTGAGATAGGAGTTCAGGGCAGTCTATTTCATTATTAAAGATTTTATTCAAGAATATAGTGTCGGCAACCGTTCGCTGTAGTTTCAGAGATTGGAGTGCACAGTGATAATTATTGTTGTATTTGAACCGGACAAACTTAGTTAATTTAATCTGTATTCGTTCTATACAACTTTGCCTTCTTTAATGATGCCGTTCTACTTCTATAATTTATTTCTCCTGCTCTCAGAAATCATTCTCTCATAATCTGGAAAGGTGTTTTTAATACATTAAGTATGTGTTATGTGCATATAAGTACAATGATTTGGTCTCTCTGTGTTAGCCACCACATTGTCTTGATCAGCCTAAAACCAGAAAGCTCGAAACTTGACTTCCTTCACTATCTTAATTACTTGATCCTTGGCACGTATGACCAATGTAATAACGTACGCCAGTCGATTGGCTCTTACGCTGCGTATAATAAGGGCGAATGACATTATGGGCGGAAGATTTTTATGATCCGCCCGCTGCACTTTCCTGTAGATTCATTCAATTCAATATTTCTAATTTATTATTTGAACAACTCTTCAAATTTTCAATTTCAGGCGCTTTAAAGACATCGAAATAATATAAGTAAACATTATACAGCAGGATTTAACGTGGTGTATAAAATGAAATAAAAATAAAATAGCAGCAACAAAGTGTTTAAAAGCAGCTTCGTTGATACTAAATATGTTAAAAATGTTGACCGGTCAGTGGCTGAGTTGGCATCGCGATTGGATCTCACACAGGCGTCGTGAGCTCAATTCCTCGGCTGGCTAAGTCCTCCATTACGACACAAGCAATATCTTCCGCTTACTGTGATGGTAGTAGGAGATTTTCAAATATTGTCGGGTTATTCGTAACCAGGGAATATTTATCTTTCTTTAAAAAAAAATATATATATATATTCGAATTAGTTTTGTTCATCAAAAAGATTGCCCTCACCACCGGGATGACCATTGGCAAGTTGGTTCTGCAAGTTGGCAGATAAAACAGTCTATGCTGTCGATGACGGAGATAACTATCAGGAACATAGAAATAAATGCTCCCAATGATGAATGTTTTTAAACCATCCACGAATCAGCCTGAAGAAATGTGTAACGATGTAAATCTTTTCTGGCCCGTAGATGGTTCATTCGTTCATACATCGTTCTGCATTCCGAATTCTGTCTATATTGCCCAACCATAACAGGATTTGAAAAGAAGAAGGCTAAAAATACTAATTAGCTCGAACTCGTTTATACAATTGAAAGAAACAATAAAAGAATAAAAGTAAAGCGATTTCAAATATCCAAATTTAAACAGCATCTTCTATTTGTAGAAAAACATCGTACTATGTTCCATTCTTCTTTAACGTACTCCATTGTACGGCATACACATAAACTCACTCAACTAAAGCAATGAAAGCTTTTACGTACTACCACAGACACACGAGCAGTCTGTAACCGAAGCTCGCCAAAATACACAGTGAAACTCTCACGTGCACCGTGAATAACAGAGACGGCGTATAAAAAGCTCGGTGGAGGGAGTGAGACGGCCTCATACGGACACTTGACAGTAGTAAACAAATTATGATAATATGATGAAGAAGTAAACACAAACTTCTAAACGGACTGTTAGAATTTAACTATAAGTGTATGAATTCAATGGGAAACTTGTGAGAAATACACGTGGTCTCCGGTTACAGCGTTCTGGCAGTCGATACAATGTTATTTGTAACGAATCAATATAAATATCTAATTTTGCACATTTCTTTGATGTGATGACCACATAAAAGCCTAACCTATAATGATCCTGTAAGAATTTGGCAACCACAATATGAACATTTTACGTATGTTTATACCGTTCCAACTATAGTTTGCATTCCCCAATTCAACGCTTGCACAGTATTGGTAACAAATACTTGAATTATATGGATCTATTTGACAATAATCTGAACTTGGCAATACTCTCAATACAATAATCTGTTAACTACAACGTTTCACATTATTTACTTATTTGTTATTAATATCGACTTTGTGGATATTGTTTTATTTATTTGTTCTATTCCTTTATATTCCTGTGCATTTTTAACTTTGGTGCAGTTTTTTTTCATTTTCTAATTCAAATCTAATTAACTTTTGTGCATGTTTTCTATTTTTATGTGATTTAAAAATGACTTGTATTTTAAGCCCTCTGGGCGTTTAAATAATAATAAAAAAATATTAGGGAAAAGATTTAAAAATAAATGTTATTTACTATAAACTAATTACTATTATTTGCTTTAAAGCCACTGTCGTAAGGTCAAAACAATCAGAATACTCATGTCTGGAAGACCGCATACAATTAATTCAAAATCCAACATAAAATTTAATTTTGAAGTCGAACACACTTCTTCCCGACTCAAAGTTAAATTTGTAAACTACTAGGCGACGGAGGACTTTGTAGAAGATTGTGGGTTGCTAGATTTATTTTATTTTATTATAAATACCGAACAACCTGAGTCAGTGAGACCATGGCGTCTCCAATTGGGGTATGTTATGAGGCTGAAAGGTATGGGGAGAGAAAGGATATGGGGCAGAGGAAGGTGAGGAAGTACCTGGCTATTCAAATATGGTCACCAAACACAGCTAATAATGATAATAATAATAATAATAATTGGAGGATTTGTATAGCGCCGTTTTTTGTGAAAAATCACATTTCGACAGCCATTTCAAGCAACATTTCAATTTTGAGTGGCGGTCTTTCACCAGGGCGATAATGAGACTATCTACCATTCTGGAACGTGCCGCATGTACACTATATTTTATTTTATATAAATTAAATGTGAAATATAACAATTTAATTAAATTAAATTTACTTGCGCACGCCGGAATTCGAACTCGCGATCTCTGGATTCGTAATCGAAGACCTTGCCCCCCTAGTATGGAGGCCGTTGATAAATCGGAAAAGAAATTGAGAGAAAATGATAATTTAGTTCCGGTAACAAAACACAAAACATAGCTCAAGCCATTTCAAGCAATGGAGATAATTGTAAGGCAACCTTGAACTAAGGTAACAAGTGGACCGTTTGCACACATGAATAAATGCAGTCCTAAAAACCATTATAATAAATTAATTAAAAACTTTCCCTTTCGAAACATGTTGATATGTATATATTAATAAAGTGGTGATTACAAAGCAATTTTTAATTAATTTATTAATAACGATGCCACAAAGTGAAGAAATTACAATTACAATAAATGATGTTTTTATAAATGCTCCCTTTTAGCTGAATTATACAAATGTAACTTATTCGTGACAGATTGGCAAATTAAACAGCGTTGCGTGCACACATTGGTTCTGTCGAAGTGTCGGGAAAGATTAAACGAATCTGGAGGCAGAAATGTTTATAGGATAAAGTGTGGAGTGATAATTTAAACAAACCCGCGTTATTTTAATAGAAACAAATCGCAAACGAACCAAAGGTATCCTTGAGAGTGATATCCGAATAAATCGCGCACTGGAGCCGAGTTATATCGTGAAATAAACATTTTAAGTGTTCGGCCAATTCTCGTGAAGTTGGAAGTTGTTAAATTCGCGAGAAACTAGTAAATATGCTAAACTTTACCGTTTCAATATCATCCGAGTTGCTTTTCTAACAAGGTTTCGTGGTTCATTTGGGATGTGTTAATATTATCTTCTTCAATGATTAAATATTACAATTAATTACATATGTGAGAGTGTGGGTCTTTATTAGGATTGAACTGTGAAAATTAGTAAATGAATTTAAATAATAAATTATTGATACAACCATCTGCCATACTCGTATATTGCTTTTGAATATTTACACCCTTAATTTCTATATTGTTATATAATTGTTATATATTATTCTAAATTGTGCATGTAAGTGAATCTGCTGCTCATGAATATTTTATGTCATAATTTTTAATTTGTATATACACTATAATAACAGATATAGTATGTAGAATATCTGTTATTTTACAATTACATTTGGTTAGGTTAGTTAGTGTAAAGCGCACTTGAGGTGAACCTTCACAAAACTGCGCCATAGAAATATACTCTTATTATTATTATTATTATTATTAAAATCGGAGTAAAATAAATTATGGTTTCAATGATTTCATGCCGCCATTATCCGAAGCTTTTAGCGTAAATAATAAGCGGAAAGCTCAACAGGAAATCCGAAAATAATCCGTGTGGGAACGCGAATGAAAGAAAAGACTTGCACAATCGAAACTAATACGAGTTTATTTAGAATCTGGGATAACAAGGAACGCGTTTTACGAACTGAAATCACAACAATGGGCGGCGCTGCGATTCACTTCAGACGAAATAACATTCAATAGAGCTTTTGGAACGATCTAAATGGAAATAATTAATAATATTAGGAAAAGATCCGATAAATAAGCCCTAGCCGAAACTCGACAATTCTTTTTCTTAGTGCAGACTGTCTTTTGGAACGATCTAAATGGAAATAATTAATAATATTAGGAAAAGATCCGATAAATAAGTCCTAGTCGAAACTCGATAATTCTTTTTCTTAGTGCAGACTGTCTTTTGGAACGATCTAAATGGAAATAATTAATAATATTAGGAAAAGATCCGATAAATAAGCCCTAGCCGAAACTCGACAATTATTTTTCTTAGTGCAGATTGTGTTTTTTCGTTGTTCTTCAAATTTTCATATAATCTAAACAAAGTACATTGAAAGAAGTTTCATATTTTTGATCTTTTAATTTGTAATGGAATTCCACCACTTTAACAATTTTTTTTAACTACCTCTGGATAAGCAGTCCCGTAAAATTTTATTAATAGAATAAGAGTAAAACTTTAACCTGCCGATTCTAATTGTTCCGTATTAGAAACCAAATGGCGGTCCTCGTAATACCCGTTCTACCTCCTTTCCTCTTAAGGTCAGACATGTGTTTTATAAAGACAGAACACCAGATCTCACTTGACATCATATTTTCATAGAGGACCTAAAGGGTTTTAAATCAACTTATAAAAAATCAACTCCGCAACATCATTCTTTTTTGTAACACAAGAGTCCCAGCTGCTCCCATCCGTCTGGAGTCAGTGAGACTATTGCACCCCCAATTTACCCCTGTCTATACGAAGCACCTACAGGGGAACTATATCGCCACCCGGTTGGGCAACGTTGTGAGGCGGGTTAAGGAGGGGGGCGTGGGAAGGGATGTAATACGGATCTTGAAGATGCCCGCATTAAATATAGCAGGAAAGACATATGCCGGTAGCTCGTTCCACATACGAGCCGAATAACACAAAAACGAGTTGGCAAAACGACCCGTTCTCATGAAGGCAATATAAACTGTGAACGGGTGTTCCGCTCGTTTCCATTGAGTTTTGTGCGCGTGCACCGGCGCGGAGGGAATCAACGGTACTAGCTCTTTCGAGCAGGCTCCAACGAAATGTAGAATAGCTCAGCATACCTACATTGCGCCTGGACACCAGAGATGGTAATCGGTCTATTAACAACGGATTGCCAATCAGATCGACTCCCCTCTTTTGCACAGAATCCAGCAAATTTATCAATGGGAGGTCCAGTCCAGAGGTGACTTCCACATTCAACTGTTGGACGTACTTGATATTTGCATAGGGATAGTAGTTGGTCACTACTGAAAAATCTGCCAACCCTATACAAGACGCCCAGTTCCCTGATGTCATAAGCTATACCTTTCAGACCAGACCCAGATGTCATAAAGACTATCATCGATTCGTAGCAACTAACTAACCGTCACGCCGTTTTCTCGCAGGGGTAGGCAGAGAGTACGGACCGTTAAACAACTCGATCTTGGCATACACTTCTTGGCTTCATTCACATTCAGAGATTTTCATCTGTTATTGCGACTTCTGACATGGCGCGACTCAAGTATTTGATTCACTTGGTCATACCATGTCTTCCTCGGACGTCCACGGCTTTTTCTTCCATTCAGATTCGCGTCACATATTCTCCTTACACTCCTCTCTTCGTACATTCGCTCTACATGCCCAAATTCTCTAAGCGTCCCTTTCTTAAGTAAGAAATCATGCTGATGTAAGCGTATTAAGCCTTGCATTCTTAACGAATCTTAACATTTTTCACACGATAATAAATGGTTTTAACACACATTCGCCTCAGAGATCTCATTTCTACAGCATTCAGTCTACCTTCATCCTTCCTCTGACAGTTCCATGCCTCACTACCATATATCAGGGTTGGTATCAGCACTCCAAAAAGTAAATATTATATTTCAATTGCCTAGGATAACAGTTTAAAATGAACCCAATTTAAAATGACGTAGCGGGAAAAAAATTACAACTTTTTTAAAGATTTTTAGATTAAATATATTTAAATAAATAAAAAAAAAGTCAAATCAACATAAACAACTCTATTTGAACGAGGGTTGCAATCTTAAATACAGGGAATCAGCATTTTTTGTTGTTGTTTCATGTGTACCCACCATTATTAGCAGATTTTAAAATTACTTTTCACACGATAGACTTACTACACGAACCAAACAACGTGTACGTTAATAAACACACCAAGTGCAGGTACCCGCTCACGCCAGAAATAAACGGAATCATTTCAAACGTGATTCAAACGCACTATTGATAACAATAATTAAACCGGGCGGTAAAGGTCCGCGTTCAGCGATTTGTACCTCTAACCAACCTACTATCCCAGGGATGCTCAGACTTATATTAACGGAGATCATCCAAATATTTTAACATAAGCGATTGATTACGTAACTCAGAGAGGAAAATATTTATCTGTCAAATGACGACTCCTTTTGCAGAGCGTTAGTATGAAATGTTTCAATAATCTTATCAATATATTATTTGGCAATAATTTCAATAAAATAATACATGTGGTAATGTATGTGCAGCTCGTGCCATAGTGAAACATAATCTGAATTTCCCACTTGTGAAAGACCAACGCGGCGTTTGGGGGAGCTGTGCGGAAAGGAAAGGAAGAAAAGGAATTTCTGCAAAGGAAAAATATATGAGGGGTGGGTAAGAATCTGGGGGTCAGTGCATCCAGGAATAACGGACGAATTAATGCATCCCTATCACTGCAAGGAGATGGGTCGAGAGAGTCTGGCCGGAGAGGTCCAGGGGTATATCTCAAACGGCCTCTCCCGATCCCGCATCCACCGCCAAGACCTGTAAAACTCTCACCCCGTGAACCTGGATACCCCTGCTAAATCACCTACCGTAGCAAACCACTCGGGGTGACCTATGGCAGATGTGTTCATTATCCAATTAATGATTCCTGCTGCGGGGGTACCCATACCCGCCTCCCAACATGAAATGCTTTGAGCCAATGTTACATGCACTGCATTCTAACCTTCGCTATACGGATCTTCTTCCCTTCCCCACTAAGAGTATCTATCACTATGGGACGTCTTGCAAAATCCTGTACAATAAAATATGCACATTTCATTTAAATCAATTCATAATAAATGTTAAAACCACTTAAAACGGAAAAAAAATGTGTAAAATAACATGTACGAGGTGTGTTCAAAAGAAAAGGTGAATTTTTATTTTTTTCGAAAAGTGTTTATTTATTCATCAATATCCATTTTCTCCCCTTCAAAGTAATCCCCCACAGATATAATGCACTTATGCCAGCGCTTCTTCCAATCCTCGAAGCACATTTTCTTTTGAACACACCTCGCATTGTTAGGTACAGTGGATTACAGGTCTTAAGCGATCTCAAGGTGAAATCTAAAAGTATACCAGTATCCCAATGGACTTATTAGAAACGAATTAATTTCCGCGATCAATCGTTGGGCCAAGTTTGTTTAACCCTCTAGCCTTTGCTACCCCCGGATTATCTCTCTGATTAGCGAGTGTTTGCTATGGATAATTGCAAGCCCGCTCGTATCGGTCCACTAATGTGTTCCTGAAACGCGTTGGGGATGGGCGTTTACCAGTGGCGTGCAGTCAATGAAGGGTGTAAACCTGTACCTACCCCACGAAAAACGAACCATAAAATGAAATTAATACGTAATAAGAAAATACGACGAATTTCTTAATGGAATATAATATCTTCAAAAGATTGGTATTCACTTTGTGGCGTCATTATTAATAAATTATTTAAAAAATACTTCGGGCATGTAGAGCGAATGAACAAAGAAAGGAGTGTAAGATGAATATATGATGCGAATGTGAATGGAAGAAGAAGCCGGGACGTCCGAGGAAGACATGGCACGATCAAGTGAATCAAATACTTGAGTCGGGTCATGTCAGAAGTCGGAATAACAGAAGAGAATGTATGATACGATGTATGAATGTGAATAAGGCAAGAAGTGTATGCCAAGATAGAGTTGTTTGGCGGTCCGTCCTCTCTGCCTATCCCTGCGTAAAAACGGCGTGATGTCCAGTTAGTTAATTAGTAAATTAACCTAATCTATTTTTAACCTAATCTATTCCCAAAGGGAACAAGAAGAACAAATATACTCTACTGCTACCTAGTTACTTGTTTCCTGTCGAGAACAAATAGTTGAAAATAGTTCTACAGCGATTATGCGAATGAAAATTCATAGCATTTTGCAGATGCGTTTGTCTAACACAGATATACTCAGTAATGTCCTAACTGCGTGAATGAAAAACATGAGAAAACAAATTATCGTCAAGTAAAAATATGGTGTATGGTAAACGCATTTATTGGGGTGAGATGAGCTGGGGTTAATACGACTGCCTTGTGGCATCAGAAAGGTGATCATAATTATAAATGCTTTGTAAAAACAATGACAAAAAATATAATTTTGGTAACTTGGGGACACGGCGTTTCTTAGTCACAAATATATTTTTCAGACTCTCTTTGAAATAAATGAATCTATGTGAAAGTCTCATACTAACTTAAGTTACCCAAAGCACACCGAACTTAATGAACAGGAGCATCAGAATCGCGAACGCTTTTCTTTATCATAAAAAACATTATAATTGTTTGAAGAAAAACAATCATCGTCACGTCGCGACCATGGCATGTCTATAATAATCACCAATACATGAAAGACAATGCAGCCTTATGCATTCTCCTGGAACTGGGAACTGTATGATATTGAAAATATGAAAAGTTATCCCCGTAACAGAGTAGGCTATATAGGGGTATGTGCACATATCGGGTATCCTCTGCTACAATCCGAGTTTGCTACGTGCAGAGCTCCAGACGTTATATTTGTAGTTTTCTCATCGTCGAAATAAAACTAAGTTCGCTAACGGGGACGCCTCAGACGGCGAAATTTGTTTATTTTCCGGTATATTATGTCCACGTAGAATATTTCCAAAAGTATTTTTACAGCACAAATATCAGTTTATTTAAAACAATCTGTTTGCACGTATCAGAGCTCCTCATATTTGTCGTATTATGACTTGAACAAACATCAAATGCCGATGGCAAGCATCGTTTGAAACTGAAAAACCGTCTTCAGACAAGTTACATGTATTCAATTATCATCGACCCTTTAGGTAGGTTTCCAGGTGAGCGTAATAATTATTTTTTTTAAATTTAATGTAAATCAAATTTAATAATATTATTATTAAGTTCTGCAAGTATTTTTAGTTGTTATTATTGTGACAGCTGTTTCGGCGTTTAAGGCCGTTTTCAAACTGTGGTTAATCCACATTGTGACGACTTATTTATATGATTTAATTTACTCCCACTCCTTTAAAATTTGGATGGGTAATGATTTATTATCGGTAAAACCGATTTAGTTAGAAAGCAATTAAAATTCTGAATCCTGTGAGGTTTTCACAATTATAATGTGTTTTACTCGTATTTAACTGACAATGTTTTCTTAATAATAATAAAGATACGAAGTTGTAAATTCTAGCTTGTCGTTTGGATGCCACAATTGTTTTGACAGCTGATATGATGACTATTACTATCTCTAAACAAAGAAACATCAATTTTATAATGTTATTTAATTCCAAACATTTATTTTTTCAAAATATCTTTAAATAATAAAGTTCTTAAGTAGGTACACCTACTAGTGTTTTCCATTTTGAATATATTCTACCCAGAAAAACCTTAATTTGAATATGTAATCAGTGGCTAACCAGAGTGGTATATCTATGGGCTAACCTCAATACAACATGGCGGGTTCAATTTTTATCATACTAATTTTAAAACGTTAAAGCAACAGTTTTACATACTGGATGTCATTCAAACTACGTTTTTTCTTGATAGATTGATAGAAAAAATGCACTTTGTTTGAATTGAAGCATAAAAAACAGTTTGTAATAATGTAATGGTTTATAGAACACAACTTTGATCTGGGATACAATTTTTAACAAAATTTTATTAATTTGCTCGAATAAACAAAAATTGACAAATAAACCAAATTTCAGGCTCAGTTTTCAAGATAATCACATAATAAATGTGATTTAGGAACCATAACCCCGATGCACTAATAAGGATATTGAATGGCTGAAAAATCTCAGCATCCTTATAGTCAACACCAACTTTATAAAAATAAGAAGAAGAAACTTGATTTAATTTAAGATTCTAATTAATAGTAATATTTTGTTTGACTTATGTGGTAACATTACACAACACCCCAAATGACAAAAACCTTATTAATGATTGTACGGGACGAGTAGGACCCGCACAAAGAAAAGATTGTAAATAATTAGGCACTGACCCACAGGGACGCACGACTATTCTGATTTGCGAATCCCCTCGAGAAAGGTGTTTAGTAGTTTCCCAATTTCCGAGCATACTTGATTTGTGGCACCAGCCGGTATGGTCGGTCACTGAGGTAGCGGGTGGTGACGTCAGTTGGCTGTAGAAGGCTGTTCTTGTCTGGTAGTAGCAGGTCGAAGTATCCAAAGGAGAAGATGTTGTCCGTTCTGCGGTTGAAGTGTAAAGAGAGCACATTACGAGCGCGGCCGAACTTAATGTAGCGGTATTGCATGTGTTGTGCAATAACGGCTCTCGGCTCGGTATTGCATGTATTGCGCAATACCAGCTCTCGGCTTATTTATTGCACGTGTCGTGCAATAATTTATATTTCTTTATAAAGAAATATGTTTATCTGTTTAAATTAATCCACTCTATAGATACTGTACCGTATGCGTTGAACTTATTGATCGATCGTCTGTTCCACTCCCCACCACTGGTCGCATTCCTCATAAAATCTGTTAGGACCACCCAGGAAGTCGGACAAACGCCCCTGACTCCGATAGAGTCCAATACCGTATTGCAAAAGTCCTAATAATAGTATTGAGCATTAAGACTATAATATTATCCGTATTGACAATTGGTTTGCCCTTTCATTAATAATAGATTAATAATATAGACCGGTCAGTGGCTGAGTTGGCATCGCGTTTGGGTCTCACCCAGGCTTCGTAAGTTCAATTCATCGACTGGCTAAATCCTCCATTACGACACAAGCAACATCTTCTGCTTACTGTGATGGTAGTAGGAGATTTTCAAATATTGTCAGATTATTCGTAACCAGGGAATATTTGTCTTTCTTTAAAAAAAAAAGAAAAAGAAAAAAAAGAGTATTAAGCATTAAGACTATCATAATATCCCTATTGACAATTATAATTATCGATGTTTAATATTATTATTTTATGTTCAACGTTTATCTATTTATAAACTAATTGAATAATGCCGTCATGAGGAGGTGGCTTAATGGTTTTAAATAATATTTTTTTGTGATTTTTTATTATCTTTATAATTAAACATTGTTATATGTCGAAATTGCAACTTGCCCAGCCCAGTATAATAAAATACTGCACTGGAAGAATCAATTTAACTGTAAAAGTTGTATTTATGTTTTCTTTAGTGTCTATTGCTTCCCACGACCATATAACGAAGCCACATTTGAAAGCGCTATGTTATCTGGACATGGGAAAACATTGACAGCAGTAAACACAGTTAGAATCAACCTGAAAAACTTCTGTTATACATGCCTATATATAT
>JAHDVE020000851.1:0-68919 GCA_022606495.2 Halesus radiatus
AGGAGTTGGGTAGGAGTTGGAGTAGGAGTTGGAGTAGGAGTTGGAGTAGGAGTTGGAGTAGGAGTTGGAGTAGGAGTTGGAGTAGGAGTTGAAGTAGGAGTTGAGTAGGAGTTGGAGTAGGAGTTGGAGTAGGAGTTGGAGTAGGAGTTGGAGTAGGAGTTGGAGTAGGAGTTGGAGTAGGAGTTGGAGTAGGAGTTGGAGTAGGAGTTGGAGTAGGAGTTGGAGTAGGAGTTGGAGAAGGAGTTGGAGTAGGAGTTGGAGAAGGAGTTGGAGTAGGAGTTGGAGTAGGAGTTGGAGTAGGAGTTGGAGTAGGAGTTGGAGTAGGAGTTGGAGTAGGAGTTGGAGTAGGAGTTGGAGTAGGAGTTGGAGTAGGAGTTGGAGTAGGAGTTGGAGTAGAGGTTGGAGTAGGAGTTGGAGTAGGAGTTGGAGTAGGAGTTGGAGTAGGAGTTGGAGTAGGAGCTGGAGTAGGAGTTGGAGTAGGAGTTGGAGTAGGAGTTGGAGTAGGAGTTGGAGTAGGAGTTGGAGTAGGAGTTGGAGTAGGAGTTGGAGTAGGAGTTGGAGTAGGAGTTGGAGTAGGAGTTGGAGCAGGAGTTGGAGCAGGAGTTGGAGTAGGAGTTGGAGTAGGAGTTGGAGTAGGAGTTGGAGTAGGAGTTGGAGTAGGAGTTGGAGTAGGAGTTGGAGTAGGAGTTGGAGTAGGAGTTGGAGTAGGAGTTGGAGTAGGAGTTGGAGTAGGAGTTGGAGTAGGGGTAGGAGGTTGAGTATAAATATTTTTCAAAATATTCGTTTTAAAAATTATTTCCAACACACACACTTCTTGCTTCATCCACATTACAACACATATTCTAAATACACAAACCAATTGCAGGACTGCAATAGGCAAAACCTAGTAGTCTCTAATTGTTTTGAATTCCAGGTCTAAAAAATTGTACACAGATAACTTATTGTGCTTAAATTAGCTCCACACAGGAGGCCCTGAGGAAAATAATTTATCTCAAGGCCTATGTCATCTTTGGGGGTGATGTGTGGAAGGTGTTTTAAAGAAAAGGAAGAGTGGAAGTTCAGGGAATGAAAAAGGCATGAGGAGGGGGGCAGGAATCTGGGGCTGTGACCAGGAGTGACCGACATATTATTCCATCCTTCTCACTGCAGTGCAAGGCAATGAGTCGTAAAAGTACTTGTGGAGAAGTCAAAGGGTTTGCCTCAATCGGCCAGCACGTATCTGTGGCCAAGAACTGAGCAAACCTCACCCCATGTATTATAGAGGCTACATTACTTGCCGTACTATTCTTGTATGATTTTTTTTTTTTAAATAATACAAGAAAAACAATTTTTTAAGTCATTTCCACAGTAATTTGAAAAAGTAATAACCAGTAAAATGAGAGTGTAAAATAAATGAAGATAACTGCAAAGTTAAAAAGGAAGGGCCCTTTAAAGCTGCCGAGCTTTATTTAACAGCTAAAAGGACAAAAATTAACACATAAAAAAACAACGAGCATTTCCAATTGTTTAGCTTACAATAACAAGATTTATACAAAAGAGACGGTTCCGTTTTACAGGATATGTAGCAATATTGCAGTTTGGGGACCATTATAGAGGCTTCTCTATATTAAGTCTGCAGGACGAAAGAGTGTTGGAAATCCCAAACCAAAGTGACTTGACGGTATAGAGAGGTGAATACCATATCTTTATGCATAAGGAATGGGGAGAAGTCGTCAGTAAACAAGCAATATTGGACGCATTTTCTAGAGGTGACCAAGATTTTTCAAAGGTTGAGGCTCCGATTATGCATTATACACTATAGATACCTACCCATCAACATGAAAATTAAACATTCCATTGATCCAAACTAAACAGCTAAATTACGCTGGATTCCATAGAAATTATGTTGCTTGATATTATTTTATTTTATTTTAACATCTTATAAACCTCATTGTAATATTTAATCATCGAATATAAAATTAACAAATCTCAAATTAAATATTAAACAGAAAAGACTCGAACCCATGACCTCTCGGTCTATCTCGGTGTATCTATTAATTGTTCTCAAATTAAAATATAATATCGTAAAAACGACCGAAAGCAATTAAGTGTTATTGGCTTACTTTGTAGAGCACTAGTCCTTGATAGACCGAGAGGTCTCTCGCATTTTAACATGAACCTAGATGTTAAAATGCGAGAGTTACCTTTTTAGTTTCTGTTTCGTTTTTCATTTGAGATTTGTTAATATTATCTTCGATGATTAAAGACATAATATAAGAAATGCGGATCACCAATGTCTTGATTTTTTTTATAGATTGTCGTTATCAAAATCTGATTACATGTGGAATATTTTATCTGGGTTCGTTTGGGGATTAGGGCTTTACTACGGACTAGATGTAGATTATTTTGTAGAATTCTCCGCAGACTAACGAGGTTTAGACTTACAATATTAATACAAAAACTTAGGCACTGAAAAAAATGAAGATTTTACAAAGCGTCTTTATTTATTAATCGCAGTCCCAATTTCTCCCAACCGTCTGAAGCCGGGGTAAGTTATGAGGCTAAAGGTAGTGGAAATGAAAAGAAGATGGGAAGATGGGAATACCTTGCTATTCAGATTTGGTCACCAAACAGTATCTTCCACCTGGTAATTGCCCGTACCTTTCATAATATTTTATACATTAAGAGGATCCACTTCTTAAAATACGCACGAAATCACGCACTCCTTATGGGGGTGGTGAAAAGGTTGAGATTCCTAATTAACACCGTAATTTCGATTTACGTAAAAAAAATATTACCAGAATTCGTGTATTATTTTATTTTGTACAGCTCATATCATATTCTAAAAAAAATAATTTGCCACGATGAACTATATAATAATAACCGAAAAAGGGTTCGTAAGTAGAGGAATTTGCACTTTAAACATTTTTTTTATGTTTGATTTTTTTTTTCTAGGCTTATAAAAAGACTCACCAAAAAATGCCGGGTTAAACCAAAGGCGAAGGTTTGTTCTACTTGCGGTATTTAATTAAATCATTTTTGATATTTCTAGCCCATCAAATTTTCAAACCAAAAACACATGATTTTGCATTACTGCGCATTGCACCGCCTTAACCTTGTCAGTTTTTCTACCCTCTCAACAGATAGTCGGAGAACCAAACACTTTGAAATGATAACTACTTTTTTACTTTACTTTATTAATTAAAGTTATATTAGGGTCATTAGTTTGTTTGTTAATTTCTAATTGTTCAAGTAAATTTAATCTTAGGCCCTTTCTTTCTATATGTAATGGTTTAGGTTTGTTTTTGTCAAGCGGGTTGTGATTATATAAGATGTTCTGCGAATTTTGAAATAAAAATAAATAAAAGCACTTCTTCAAAATCCGTAAGGAAAATTATATACTCACCGCTTCTCAGTATGTTCACATTATCAAAACAATACAACACATTTAAATAAATCAATTAAGAAAACATTGTCAGTTAAATACGAGTAAAACCACATTATAAATGTGAAAACCTCACAGGATTCAGAATTTTAATTGCATTCTAACTAAATCGGTTTTACCGATTATAAATCATTACCCATCCATCCAAATTTTTAAAGGAGTGGGGGTAAATTAAACCATATAAATAAGTCGTCGCAATGTGGATTAACCACAGTTTGAAAATGGCCTTAAACGCCGAAACAGCTGTCACAATAATAACAACTAAAAATACTTGCAGAACTTAATAATAACATTATAAAATTTGATTTACATTAAATTTTTAAAAAATTAAATGGAATTCTACGAATTAAACACAAAAACAATTAATAATTTTTATTATCATTTTATATTATTTAGCTGCCACGTATAAGAATCAATAAATTGGGTTAAATAACACTTATTTAGTACAAAATATAAACATGTAACATTTTAAAGAATGCTTTGACTATCCAATTAGGACGATTTCCCGTTTTAGGACAGTCAAAATTGTGTGTACAGAATATAATAGATATATACGAGTATGTGCCCAATGTGGGTTTCATTAATGTAATAAAACCCATAACTTAATTAAAATAAAATAAAATGTGCGTACAAAAGTACATAGTACACTGTGATATGTGCTTATTTTGTTTATATTTTGGGGGATTTTGGTTGCGTGTGATACTATAATAACCTTTTATTCCTTCTAAATGTTCCGACGCGCCATGCCGCGAGTCAAAATAATATTTGTGACCATTGTTTTGTAACACGTGGCGTACCATATCTGATACCATTCGTGCGAAATGCGAAGAAGGATTTGGTGTTAAATGAAGGATGTCCGTCTTCAAATGATTGATAGTCCTTGATGGACTTAGGTAGTCCTTCGGGTAGGACAGTTATTTTCTGTAACATATTTTTTCACGTCCTTTTGACATAATTCAATCTAATGGTTCACTTTTTTCTTAGAAAAAAATTCCGGCTTTCGAAATAACTTGACAACATTTGGAAACCTCCTACGACCATCATTGTTAGCGGAAAATGTTATGTTGCTTGTCTAATGATGGATGATTTAGCTAACAGACGGTCTCCGTGGCTACGGATCCGGAGGTCTCGGGTTCAATTCCCGGCGTGCGCAAGTACATTTTATTTGATTAAATTGTGTTATTTTATAATTTAAAATAATGTGTAGTGTATTTGCGGCATGTTCCAGAGTGGTAGATACTGTCAGTATTGCCCTGGTGAAAGACCACCATTCAGAATCGAAACGTTGCTTGAAATGGCTCTAGCCGTGTTTGGTGAAGAGACCTGAATAGCCAGGTACTTCCCCACCTTCCTTCTTCCCCATCTCCTACCCCTCCTCAATACCTTCAGCCTTATAACATACCCCAATTGGAGATGCCATAGTCTCACTGGCTCCAGACAGTCGGGAGCAGTTGGGATTCTTGTGTGGCATCAGTTAATTATTTATTTTTTAAAGCAGAGGAATTAAATCCTTAATACACATCTGTGTGGGAACCTGATAAATTTCTCCACTCAACTACTAAACGGTCAGGTTTATACAATATGTTAAAACAATTGTTTTGAAAGTGAAACCTTGGACTTCGATATAAACGTATTATTTATCTGTTTGTCATATTTTTTTTTAATTCTGGCAGGAAAGTACACCAAATTGACTTAAAATATTTACCAACCTTTGCAATTAAGTGTCTGTCTGTTTGTAGGTACCTTTCCGTCACTTCCAGAAAGTATAACACTGTGAATAGCTACGCAAAGTGAAAATACTCCATTCCCTATCTTTACCAAAGTAATTAAAACTCACACAGAAATTTTCCCCTGTGTTCTTTGTTTATAAAATCCATTTACGAGCTTCTGTTTTCCTGGTAAACGTTACTTTGAAAGTGGCACTGTAGAACTGCAATTATTTATATATACTGTGTATTCTGATGACGAAACATGTTGATATTTATATCTTAAACAGTGTTTTACACAAAAATATTTCTTATTAATTTCCCACAAAAAGTCTTTACTTACAATCACTCCGTTTTGTAATGCTTCAGGACAGACCGCCACACAAATGTCTCTTGGCACACACTCCATTTACTTCATTCACATTCATGCATCGTCTCATACATACTTTTCTATTATACTGACTCTTGACATGACCCGTCTCAAGTATTTGATTCAATTGATCGTGCCATGTATTCCTCGGGCATCCCCGACTTCTTCTATCATTCACTTTCCCCTCATATTTTCTCCTAACACTCCTTTCTTAAAACCATTTTAGCGTCCCTTTCTTAGTCTTGTTCACTACGCTTTCTTCAGCTTTACACTCTCCACGGCTAATCATGGTACCACACAAACAAATCTAAGATCTCATTTCTATAGAATTCTGTCCACATTCAAACAAAATTCTACGCAATTTAAATATGTACCTAAAGAAAACTAATAATATTTGTTGTTAAAAACGGAATGTTTTTCTAAGTGATTCAATACAGTTCTTTATTTATCTCTTTAATTATTTCTACCGACTGAAATCGTGAAGTAAACCCTTGCCTCCAATGCAGTGATACACAACCTTTTTAGCCGGAGGGAAAATTTCTCCACTTTCAATTTATTCGCGGGCCTCGGGGGGTAGGGTGCATACAGCTTAGGGTGGTCCAAAATATTTTTTTTATTATTTTTCATCTGACCGCTCCGTGAATTTGTTACATGTATTCATAGTAATAACATAGTAAAATTTCAGCGAGATGGCTCAAGTAAAAAGGGGTGCTCAATCGAGTGTTGTTTTTGAAATTTTTGTGTAAAATGCTTAATTTGTACTTTTTAATATATTATAATAAAACTAATATAAAACATTTTTCCACTTAATTTTATTTGACTGTAACCAGGTTCAGCCTGTCAAGACCATCTTCAGGCTTATATACACAAATATGGGGGAGGGTAAGAGGTGGTCTACAAGGATTTTATTCGAATATGTGGGTTTTCTTACAATTGTTACTAAGTGGTCTTTGGCTGTCTAATTTCTAATTATTTTGGTTTTATTTATAATAAGAGTGCTTCTAGTTCCTGTGGCGTTGAGCCGTCTACTAGTGGTATATTTACACAACATGTTACCAGTGCGCTTGATCGTAACAAGATCACCGATCGAGAAGCAATGCGACTGATTATTCCATTGTCTGCTGCCCTCGGTTGCAATCCTGCTTCACTCCCAATCTCTCGCAGCAGTATTCGACGTGCAAGAAAAAAAGCGAGAGCCGAATACAACTCCAATATAAAAGAAAAATTTGATATTGACTCTCCATTAGTAATTCATTGGGACGGCAAACTGATGACCGATATAACTGGCAATAAGAAAGTAGAGCGCCTTCCGATTCTTGTCTCTGGTAATGGTTGTGAAAAACTATTAGGAGTACCTAAACTTACTGCAGGAACGGGGGAACAAATATCTGATGCTGTTTTTGACACAATGCAACAGTGGAATGTCACAAATAAAGTCCGGGCTATGAGTTTTGACACTACTGCTTCTAACACCGGTGCCAAAAAGGGAGCTTGCACTCTTTTAGAAGGAAAGACAGGATGTGATCTTTTGTGGCTTGCTTGTCGTCATCACATATTTGAAATAATGCTTTCAAAAATATTTACTCTTTGTTTTGGGCCATCAAGCTCTCCTCAAATCCCACTTTTCAAAAGATTCAGCGATATTTGGGAAACATTACCGAAGGAGGACTATGATTGTCTTGACCTCGATAAGAACGCAGAACAGTTCGCTGAAAATACTCTTGAGAGTCTTACAACCGCTCTGTCTAGAGATAATCAAGTTCGTGATGATTACGAAGAGCTAATAAAGCTCACCATGATTGTTTTGAACAAACCTCCTACGAAGATACATTGGCGCGCTCCAGGTCCGATTCATCATGCTCGTTGGATGGCGAAATTGCTGTATGCTTTGAAGATTTTTCTCTTTAGAAATAATTTACAAGCATTTAAACTAACCGAGAGAGAAGAAAAACAAATTGTTCGATTTGGTGTGCTCATCTACACCAAAGTTTGGATCGAAGCGCCTTTGGCAGCAGATGCGCCAGTAAATGACTTACTACTTTGGAAGAGCTTAAAATTGTACGAATCCATTGATTCCGAAATCAGTATAGCAGCTAGGGATGTCTTAGAGCGTCACTTATGGTATTTGTCAGATGAACTACTTGCATTTGCCTTGTTTTCTGATAAGCTGTCTGATGCTGAGAAACAGGCCATTGTTCAAAAAATAAATTCTGATGTCAGTAATCGTTCAGTACGAGGTGACTCTGCTAAGCTTTCCTCAGAGGTTACATTAGATGCTTTTGCAACACAAAGAACGTTGAAAACACTCTTAGTTCTTGAAATCAAGGACTCTTTCTTGCAATTACCTCCTGAGACTTGGAATGACAATGTTGATTACCTTCAAGGCAAAAGCTGCGTCACAAATTTGCGTGTTGTTAATGATACAGCGGAGAGAGGAGTTAAACTGTTTGAAGATTACAACACCTTACTCACTAAAACTGAGGAAGAAAAGCAATTTTTACTTCACATCGTTGAACAAAACAGAAAAATTGTTTCCACTGAAACATCCAAAAAGGAGTTAACAAACATAGTTTTGAAAGATTGCGACTAATATTATGTTAAGTATTACTTTGTTACAAAATTTTATTCATATTTAAATAATTTGTATACTTATTTGATTTAAATACTTGTAATATTAATAAACCTTAAATTACGTGTTTTATTTAAAATCATGAAATTTTGTCAAAAACTTATAATTCGATGAGCACCCCCTTGTATATAAGATAAGGGGCTGAAATTTTTAACACATCATAGGAATGGTAGGTGTAACAAATCAAGGGTACGGCTACACCTATATTTGATTATATTTTTTTTACTATATAGGCCTGGACCACCTTAATACAGCTTGACATGGTTAGCAATAGGTTCCATCACTAGTGTAGATTATTTAATGTGTTTTCCAGCGGCGGTTCAGATTAAACCAGAAAATATTGGCTCTAATGAGAGTAATGTATGTTTTTTCCATCCCGAAAAATAGCTTAAAAATTTGAGAAAATCCTATACTGGTGTTTTTTTATATATATTACATATTTTTCCCCAGGTCTAAAGGTATTTTATCATATCACAAGAACAGCGATTAAATTTTCTCCCAACCTAGCAACGAGTTAAATTCGATGATGCATTCAAATATATATTGTCAAGATCATGATTTACGTAAGAAATGTTCGTTTTTTTTTAAATACATGCATATTTTACAAAATTCTATAAATACGGCAAGAAAAAAGTAACGTCTTCAATTATTAACTTATTTACACTTATTAACAACTTAAAAGACGAAAATCACCGAAAAAATATCTGTCTATTCTTCCAAATACTATTACGTACTAATTTGGGATTAATGAATCCCATAGTTGCTGCGCACCTGTGCTGCTTGTAAATTCTCAGGGTTCGCACGTATTCCGCTGTAGCGCTGTAGTATGTTTTGTATCAACTGTTTCTTAGGACAGAAATTCCTATACGTTCGAGATTCATAATGCATGTATGGAATTAATTTCGAACACGCTCTTGGACAGTATTGGCGACCGCATTTTTAGCATGGAATTTGAATGGCGCGCCGTTTAAAGTGTGGAAAAATTATAATACAAGCTCGTTTTCTTTCCTTTTTTTAAGAAAGTTCTTTAGAGAAAATCGCCACTTGTGATTACACTGATTACGGTACGACCAAGAAATAAAATTATGTCATGAAAATTTTTCAATCTCCAAGGAAAAACCAATAATTGCTTTACTTTTTTTGTTGTTGAAATTTTAAAGAACATGTCGTATGAAAATACTTGTAATTTTAGGCGGCTGAATCAAAACATTGAAGACAGATAAGTTTGTCAGGATTTCCTTTCGTATTTTTGAAAAGCAGAAGGAAACCGTTAAATATTTTAATTAAAGCACAGATATTAAAACTCACTTCCGTTACTTCTATGTTTTCAGAAAGAACATCTGTACGTGTTACCTCTGTTAAACGGAACTCATTAAAACTGTCAGCAATAGAGCGCACTAAGTTTTTTTAGACCAAGGTCAAACCAATCAATTGCTGATGAATTTCAATTATTTTATTTAGCCAAGTGGACGCATGAAAATACCCGCGAGCCGCGCGAGATGGTCTCACAGGCAGCGGGTTGTGTATCACTGGTCCAATACTTCGAGCAGATTGTAATACAGCGCGTTGTATAAAATTAATTAGTCCGTAAAATTTATTGATACGATTAGAAACACCACCATTTTAATGAAAATTGTTTTGATCTTCTTCACAGTTTATTACATGGCCGTCAAACAGTTTATTGCAAGGGAAAGGGTTGTCCATTTTAGGGTTATAATTAGGTACTGAAACATGATCAGGAAATGAATAGAGGTCTTAAGACTGTAAAGTTACAGCATTTCCTTTGAATTAAAGATCCTTTGAAAAGTGAAATTGATAATAACAATTAAATCATCCATTACTTTTACCGTCGTACTAAAACATTTCAATCATTTTGCTTTTAACCCTTTTGTACCTTCCGTATATTTGAAAATACATGGTTTTTTCAGAAATTATTTCTCCCAATCAAGAACGAATAAAATATGGCTGTTTTAATTTTCCAATTCCTGGTAATAATGGCTTTGCCTGTTTTTTTTAAACATTTATATTCTATTTAGTCCTTGAAGCCTTGCTCATTCTTTGAAAAGTGAAGTTTGTCCATAATTTCTGTAAAACACGTCCTTTGAGGCCAAATGTTGATTCAAATGAACGTAGCAATAACTTCTCAAGTATTAAAAAAAAACAATGCACCAAAAACTTTCCAATAATTCCATTACGCGTTCAAACATCAAATATGTATTAACACTGACAGTTTTAATTCAAGTCTGAAAGGGTTAACGATACTTTAATGTGATTGCACTGAAAAATTAACATAATATGTTAGTTTTCATATATAATCATGATAGCTGTCGAAATTAGTTTAAAAACACAAAATTTTAATAATTGCAATGATAAAATAAACATATTATGTGTGTGGTAAAATATTTCACAAAAATCGCGCTATATAAATTTTCCGACAATTATTACCAAGAAATCTACTAACTGCATGATGTTTCGTTAATTTTTTCTTAATTTAATAAGAACGGCGATTGTAACACGACTTAAATTTTGTCAGGACTTTTGCGTAGCTTTTAATTATCATAGTAAAATATTTTTTAAATGTTAAAAGATGGTGTTCAAATCTCCATTTTGTGAGAAAATGGACTTACGAATTTTTCTACAATGTAGGTATTCTTATTATTTATACGATCAAATCTTATTTATGACGTATGAACGATGAGATTATTACATTGTTGCTTTGCAACGGAGGATGTTTAATTTATTACCGGTCAATATAATATATTGTCCATCATAAAACCGTGTCATAATGAAATAAATATATACGCACATATAAAGAAGGATGGTGATTTTTATTGGGTAACACTCGATGCTGAACCTTCGCACCTTTTTATAGCAATATTATTTATATTATATTCGAGAATCTATAAAAAAAGTAATAAAAAATACGCTGTTTTCTTGAATAACCTCTGCATTTATTTATATGTCTTACTTTTATTTATTACATTACGTAGATACATGCATACGGCATATAACGTTATGGTAAGTAAATAATAATGTTTAATTTTTAAACAACTGCAAATAATTGAAATGTATACAACGGTATTATATCTTGTCAAGTCGATATTAGTTCCCAGCTAGGCAGATTGCGCGTTCCAAGGAAGCGAATGCTCCAGTTATGAGTGGAGTATTCTGTAACTATTGTTTTCATTCAATCTATCTACTAAGCGTTCGCATCGCTGTCACCGTCACTATTTTGTTTCTGTCTTTTCTGTTTCATATTTCAATTGAGATTTGTTAATATTATCTTCAATGATTAAAAACAATAAAATGTTTAAATTAAATTGTACTATTTCACTTTTAATTCGTATAAAATAACATCTAGTATACTTGCGGCACGTTCCAGAGCGGTAGATACTCGCAGCATCACTCGGTGAAAGACCACCATTCCGAATTGAAACATTGCTTGAAAGAACTTTATCAGTATTTAGTGACAAGATCTGAATTGCCGGGTGCTTCCTACCTTCATCTTCCCTTCTTCATACCCTTCAGCCTCACAATATACCTCAATTGGGAACGCCATAGTCTCACTGGCTCCCATTAGCAGGAAGCAGTTTAGACTCTTATGTCGTATTCACATAAAAATAATATAAAATAGTTTAAAATTTTTTTACGGTAACTCCACACAGGAGACCCCGAAGGAAATAATTTTCGTCAAGGCCTATATCATCTTTGGGGATGCTGTGTGAAGGGTCTTTTAGAGGATAGGAAGGAGTGAACTTGGGTCTTGAAGAGACCCATGTTGTAGGATGGAGGAAACACTGAGGCCGCCAGATCATTCCACAGCCGAGCTGTTAACACAGGAACGAGTCGTAAAAGCGACCCGTTCTTATTTGACAAATGTCTACTGTATGCAAATGTTGGGCACGCGTTTGGCATTAAATGCATTTTATCTTAAAGATGTAAAGCTAGTATAACCTTTCTGAATGTGTTCCAAGACAGAGTTACGTACCATTACATCTTCTCTGCCTACCTACCCCTACGGATAAAAGCGTAATGGTTAGATTAAGTTGAAATTATTCCTGATGTTATTAGTTTCAGATACCTGATTCATAAAAAAATCTCGAGAATGTTCGTTCTCGTTCCCGGATTATAATTAATTAAGCCACTTCTCGTACTTCAAAAATTTGCTAAATTGCGGAAAACCACACTGGCCGTACAAAGTTAGCGATGTACCACTCTAACGAATTACTACTCGCTCTTATCCAGTCTAAATAAACGTTTTAGTTCCTCCATTGGAATAGTTCAAAACTGCTGGTTTTATAAAAAATGCAGTTTAAAAAACTTTTGCTTAAAATGCTTAATGGGTAAAGCTCTTCACATCCACCAGCACCGCGCAGTGCAGAATAATACAGTACAAACCCGACAACATCAGTTGCCTACATTATCTATGAACGCATTCATATTACAGCGTACGTAAGCGTAATGTATCCGCGCACGCGCGGGCCAGCGCCGGCCTGGATTGCCGGCTTGAATGTTTTGACGTGCTGGTGAGCTGCTTGTGACATCTGCGCATGCGCAGTTAGTATGAACGCACCGTTACCACCGCCATCTTCGTCAGTTGGCATTATTAGACGCAGATATTGCTAAAACCGAGAAGATGGATAACGATACATTTATTGAAATGGTCAGGGATTTTAGGTTGTAAAATAATAATAAATTTGGGAATAGGATTATAAAATCCTCAAACAGGTTCAGTTGACAACCGTACTCACGTCTGTGCTGTCCTGCACGGTTTAATTAGATACTCCCCCTGTCATGTGCTTGTACTGTACTGTTATGCTCTGCGTGGTGCTGATAGACGTGAATAGACCTTAATGTTTACTGTGTCTTTGAATGAGACGCCGCTCTGAGAGAGCCGATTTGGGAGAGTTAAAAAAAGCATATAGATTTTTCTGTCCATTTCTAAGGTGAATCTATGGTTTTGATGATTTTGTTAAGCAATGTTGTAAGAAAAGCGTCGTTATTTAAGAAGATTCATATGAGATCGTGGGAAGTGAGGAAGTGGAAAAAGCTTACGACTGTGCTTTAGAATAGCTAATGTTGTAATGTCAGTCCAGATGCATTATTTACGTAAACAACACTACAAAAAGTGGGGTAAATTTTATTTTTTTGTGTAATTTCTCCACCTTCTAGACCCAAAACAAATATTTTTTTTTAAATTCGAGTCGTAACACTACGGCATTAAAATGATACTGGCAAAGTGTTAGATAAAACAGAAAAATTTGGAGTATCTTCCAGAGTGGAAGATAATCATAGTATCGCCCTGGTAAAAATACCACCATTTAGAATGGATACGTTGCTTGAAGCGGCTTTAGCCATGTTTGATGACCAGTTCTGAATATCCCAACTCTCGTCACCAGAATAACATATCCCAATTGGATATGCCATAGTCTCACTGATTCCTGACAATCGCACAGTATCACAAATAGATTTTTTTTATACGCACACGCAAAACAATTCCTAGGAATTCTTTGAAACACCATGAACATAAGTCATCCACCTATGATTTGCATATTAAAAATATCGTTTTTTTATGAAAACAGTAAACTAAAGTGTTATTTTGAATATTTTCTCCCCCAATAAATAAAGTTCATGAAAATAATATCTGGGTTAACACAACGACATACTTGAAAATTATTTCCGTCATAACTTGCTTCCTTTCTGTTCGCGTTTTGTTTTCGTGTAATCAAATATGATATAAGCCTCCATAAATATTCCTCCGCACGCGACCCTTTATTGAGACAAATCTAACCGGCACATATCATTCTCCCCGTGAATATTCCGCTCGGGAAATTCTTCATGAAGATTTTCCCTCAAGATGTTTGCGGCCATAAAGAACAATTTTTCCTTTGTCACCACTACCGGATCTCGGCCATTTATAGTCGGATATTGCAGGAAGTTGTTGGTACTTTGAACCGGAAGCTCGGGGCTGTCACATTTCTATTTAATTTATTATACTTGTCACCTCATGAATAAGTGCTTTGAATCGGTCACGTATTTTTTTAAGTGTCTTGTTATTTTTAGGTGATTTTATTGGAACTTGTCAACATTGCGAAAAAATTATTTTTTCTTTAATAATAACGATAATGATAGTTATTTATTCCAGAAGGGGTAACGCAATGCAATACGTCAGACAAGATGATGAAAGAACAGTTTAGGTTTATTTATTTGTGACAGATAAACAGCTTCTTCAACAAAAATAAACATGTACATACATGGAAAAACAAGTTTAAGTCAAAAAAGTTTCTTATGCTAAAGTTGGTTAGAGATGGAAGTTTTATTTTATGCATATATAATATTAAAAATATAAACAAACCATAAATAACAGTAGAATTTAAATTATCAATTTTACTGAATTTAGCTCAAATACCTACTGCGCTTTGTCTTATTTTTAGACCGTTAAATGGATGTTTCAATGATCTAACCTCATGATAGGTCTACAAACCTCAGGTCGTAAAATCTGTGCAGATTTGAAGATGTCATAGGCCACCGTCTGCTAGTATTCGTTAAAGTACTTTCATTTCAGAACCAAAATACTTAATTTCGTGTGTTTTCTTCGAAACCTGACACCTCTTCCATCGTATTTCTTTTTTTTTTTATATGAATACCGCACAAGAGTCCCAACTGCTCCCAATCGTCTGGAGCCAGTGAGACTATTGCATTCCCGATTGGGGAATGTTGTGAGGCAGAAGGTATTGGGGAGGGGAAGGAGAATGGGAAGAGGAAGGTTGGGAAATAGGGAAATACCTGGCTATTCAGATCTGGTCACCAAACACGGCTAAAAGCCATTTCAAGCAACGTTTCAATTCTGAATGGTGGTCTTTCACCAGGGCGATACTGAGAGTATCTTCCACTCTGGAACGTGCGCAAATACACTATTATTTTAAATGAATTAATTGTGAAACAACACAAATGAATTAAATAAAATTTACTTCGGGCCGGGCCATGTCAGAAGTCGGAATAACAGAAGAGAATGTATGAGACGTTGTATGAAAGTGAATGAAGCAAGAAGTGTATGCCAAGATCGAGTTGTTTGGCGGTCCGTCCTCTCTGCCTACCCCTGCGGGGAAACGGCGTGATGGTTAGTTAGTTAGTTAGTTAGTTATGTTACCTCATATAAAAGCATTAGAGACAAATCCTTTCTTCATAATACCTTAAATTAAATTATATTATTTGTAAAGAACAGTTTGCAACCCTGCTCTCGCTTTACCGTACCGAGGAAATTTGAAATACTGAAATGAAGACATTTTAGGTGCCTATTTCTATATTATGAATATAACCCCACGTCTTCCTTTATTACTCATTAATTTGATCATAATTAATTTATTGTTATACTCCCAGCGACCAGGCTTTCGAAAGATGTAATTGTTTATGAAGGCGTACTAATATTATTGCTAGTACGTAGTTTATTTTATTAAGGGACGTAAAATATTTTTATTCTTTTTAAAGCTTTCTGGTATCATTTTGGACGACGAAATTTCTTGAATTTGCATTACGATTCTTTGTTGAGAAAAAAATCGCGTTGAAAGGTTTAACCCCATCGAAAAATTGTTCGTAAAACTGCTCTTATAAAAGTTAATATAAAAATAACAATATATTGTTTTCATATCCATATAACTAGGTTTTTTGTGGGTTGTTTTGTTTCAAGCAAATACGATTAAAATAGCTTTAACGTTAATGAAAGCTTCTAACGTATTCAAGTCAAAATCTGTTGTTTTGAGATAATCAGTATTTTGTATATTCGCGTAGTATGTCAAAATATGTATCCAAAAATGTTAAATTTCATTAGTTCTTACTGTTCTTTCTGTTCGAAATGGAAGTCCATAGGACAATGGTTGGTTTAAAATGGAAAGAATTCTAAGTAGATTTGTATAAAGCAAGGTATATTTAAATGTTGATTTTTAAACTGGTTTTTCTGCTCTCAATCAGTCAAAAATTATTAATGTTTTTGATTATTATTTAAACTGGCGAAGGCTTCTTTTGGCGAATAGTTCGATACCCATATTGTAATTTATGGTTTTTCGTACTTGTTGCAGTTTAATGCTGGGCCATCGTTGCAGTGACGTAAATCATGGGTTACGGTATCGATTTTCGACACTTTATTATCCAAAATACCATGGTTAAAAACTGACCTTAAAATTTATGTTGGCCGCTATTTTGTTTTTTTTTTTTTTAAATAGGTAAACGGTTATATGAACGATCCGTACCTCATGTCGGTTTCACTTGAAAATCCAGAGAGAAAAGCTCTGCAAACTATTCGATAACGGAGCTCATGGCTTGAGGGATATTAATGAAATAAACAAACGGATTTTTTGCTTTGTAATTGCGATATGCACTTCGTTCCAGAGTGGAAGATATTCTCAGAGATTATTTTTTTTACTGACTTTAGCTCTGTTTGTATATAAATCTGAATATCAAGATACATACCAACCCTCTTACCCTATCCCTCCTCTCTCCCTCTCCCAGACGCTAAACATTCTCCAAACATGTGGATCTCGTAAAACCCAGAGAATTTTTACTGCTTCACACACAGAGTTTTCTGCTTTACAGATGAGAATTTTTCTCCCATTTACTGTCAGGGAGTATTTTTATTTAACTAATATACGATTTATTTGTTCTAGGTCCACCAGGCCCTCCGGGAAAGAGGGGTAAGAAGGGAAAGAAGGGAGATGCGGGGGAACCGGGGCCAGCTGTAAGTGTATTAAACATTTTATTATTTCTTGACTTATACTTTACGATCCGTTTTCTCCTGGACGCCATTTCCTAGCGCAAAACTAGTACTTACCGTTGATACTGTACAGAAACAATAAATAATAACTTTAGAGTTGAATATCTTTTGATGTTTTTCCAATTTAACTTTTCTTCGGTTTTATGTCCCGCTCTGAATGAGTTAAGGTTATTGTTTTTCTTTATTGCGTCTTGTAAAGTATTTGATTTATTTAAAGGTTATTCTGTTTTATAACGCTTGTTTTATATTTTATGGGCAGTATGAATACACATGGCTGTGAATAACCTTCAGTTCTATACAGTGGTATTATCCGATTTCCGTGACAATGGCTTTCCAACACAAAAATTCAATCCACAGTGGAGTTCGAACAAAAACATTTTCTTCGACTTATACTTTCGCTATAATATTATACACGCAATTAATTTTTAAAGCACAAATCATCGATTTATTAGTAAAAAATATAAATTGGTGAAACAATGCTTTATATCAAAACAAAACAACAATACGTTCAATAGGTAAAGCTTATGAAATGTATGTTTTTAACATCACCCCCTTTTCTCAAAAAAATTCTATATAATTAAAGTATACCAAAAAAATATTCCAAGTAATTTATTTGTGAAGACAGATTTCCAGAAATCATTATTTTCGGGTATTTATCCGTAAACCCGTGTATATACCCGCAGAATGAACTTCAATTTAAAATAAACACAGGTACCTAGACGGATTGTTATTATTAGATTGTTTCTAGTACATATTAATGTTATTTTGTTAGAAATGTGACGATACTTCTGATTTTCCGATGAAATCCGTCAGAACATTACTCTGTGCATGCTTATTTTGACGTATCTATTATTTTGCAAATTTATTTTTTGTTGCATTTTTTGTTAAGCAAATAATTTTGCCTTTTTTCAGGGATCTACAGGGGCACCTGGCAAGAACGGATTTCCGGTATAAATATTTTTATTTATCTTTTTTTCCATACGTTCTTTTTTTTTAACCAACGAAAAAATCTCTTTTCACTTTTTTTTTATTTTTTAAAACATTTTTTTAAGCTCAAAAAAATATTTTTTTACACCAACGATAAAAAATCTGATTGCATTACACCCTTACGTTACAGGCCACGAAAGGTGAAAAGGGTGAACGAGGTTACATGGTAAGACATTTTATGTTCGCCCGGTGATTTGGTTTGTTTTGCTTTAACTAACGGGAGCTATTTTTTTTGCCAACAACTCGAATTCTAACAAAACAACACCCCAAGAAATGGCATTAACCCGTTTAAACGTATTTTAGTTTAATCCTTTGTACTTACATAGTCTAACTTCTAACGTATATTTTTTATGTAAATAGTTTTTATAGCTTGATTTTCTTCACAAGAAAGGTACTTTTACTTACAAAACAGTTATTTAAGACAATTTTGGAAAAGTGTTAAATAGAGATTAGATGGAAGAGAGTTTTCATACCAATGTTGATGTACGTAAATAAATGGCGTAGAATTTACAAAGTAGGAATGAAAGTTGGTGAAATACATAAGGTATCGTGAGATTACTGTGGCGTATGTGTGTAAAAGAAAAATACAAGCGTTATGAGTAAGAATATGTATGGGGTTTTAAAGGAATATGAGAGAAGCAGAAGTCAGGGAGGGTCTCTTATGAGAGAAGCAGAAGTCAGGGAGGGTCTCTTATGAGAGAAGCAGAAGTCAGGGAGGGTCTCTTATGAGAGAAGCAGAAGTCAGGGACGTCCCAGGACGAAGAATGGGAAGACGTCAAGTGAATCAAAAATTTAAGTAATGTTACGAAAGTAATGGCTTGGATACGTGCATCAGTTGGGCAAGGAATATAATGTGAAAAAATAAATATTATAAGTTATAAGCATATGGAGACATAGGAATACATGAGCACAATAGGGTAATTTCACTTTTTTTTTCATTGTCAAATGAACTGAGTACGATAAGGATGAAATTTTTATATTTTACTAGCTGAAGCACCAGGCGTTGCCCGGGGTTATTAATAGTTTGGAGTAAACTCTACTACCCCTGCTCCTACTCCCTACCCTCACACAGTAATTTTCCTTTGATTCTGAACGTCAAGTGCGCAAAACTTCATCAAGATGAATCAAAATTTGACTTTAAAGGTTGGATAGGGTTTAAATGGAGGGTGTTTTTTCGAAATCTCATGTAAACAGTAACCTTCTTCCTATTTTGTAGGTCAAGTTTGCAAAATTTCATCAAGCTAGGAATAAAACTGTAGATTTGTATACAAAACAAACACACACCGCCCGCTCGGGACATTCTTCTTAATATAATAGATTTTTATGTTTACAAATAAATTTTTAACCTTTTAAATTAAGCGATATTTGATTTGCCGTCAAAACGACATGTTCGTTTTTGTTCCTGAATATGACGTTGTTGACGTCAAGCCGACCAACCTCGGGGCAGCTGTCTTACCAGCCACTGTCTTACCGGTACACGTTATGTACATCATAATGACGTTGTAACCAGTTCAAACCGTTTCGGAATGTGCGGTTTTATATCGTTTTTAAAATCAATAATTATGGATTAAATTACACGTTCTTAGTACGATTATCTGAATCACAAGTGTAAATTTTAAATCTTTAAAACATTTTCAACGGTATCCGTAGATTGTGAATATACAATATTGAATGAGTCACATGCTTAGAAGATGTATGAATTTAAATGAAGTAAAGAATGTATTAAGTGTAGAGATCCATTCTCTCTAGCCACCGCTACAGAGTATGATGTTAATTTATTTTGTTAGAAATTACTTAAAGTAAGTAGACTAATAATTTTAACATATATCCTTCATGTAGTTCCCAGTAATATTCGCTGTTTGCTAACTAACACACAAATTCCCAAAAATTGCACATTAACAAGCATTGTAATAATAAGTTTGTGTTATTTATCATTGTAACGATACGAAAATATGAAATTACCTTAATACATATTCCTGTTATTACATAATTTCTGAAAATTTTCTTCAAATGTACGTAATATAAAATTAAATGTAATATTTTCGTTAAAATGAAAGCTATTCCAAAATTATATTTTTAATTGGTTTGAAAACGAGTACTTGTAAAACAAAAGTTATTACAATTCTATTCCGTGGTTAATTATAATTGAAAGGTTTAAAAACAAATCAGAGGACTTGGTGCTATTACGTAATAATATTATAATATCATGATTTGAAAACAATTCAACCAACTAACTAACTAACCATCACGCCGTTTCCCCGCAGGGGTAGGCTGAGAGGACGGACCGCCAAACAACTCGATCTTGTCATACACATCTTGCTTCATTCACTTTCATACAACGTCTCATACATTCCTTTCTGTTATTCCGACTTCTGACATGGCCCGACTCAAGTATTTGATTGTCTTCCTCGGTCGTCCCCGGCTTCTTCTTCCATTCACATTCACGTCATATATTCTTCTTACACTCCTTCCTTCGTTCATTCGCTCTACATGCCAGAACCATCTAAGCGTCCCTTTCTTAATCTAGCTCACTACGCTTACATCAGCCTTGCATTCTTTACGAATCTCAACATTGTTCACACGATCATACATGGTTTTACCACACATTCGTCTCAGAGATTTCATTTCTACAGCATTCAGTCTACTTTCATCCTTCCTCTGCCAGTTCCATGCCTCACTGCCATGTGGTGCCTGCTAGGTTCGCTTCTTTGGACAACTTTTTGTTTGCGCCAACCGCGTTCAGTCCCCCGTTAATGAAGTTTCCTGCATTCACCCTTCTTTCAATGTCCCTATCAGTCTTTCCATCTCACGTAAACATACTTCCCAAATATACAAACTCATCGACCTGCTCCAAGTATTCACCATTCACAACTATATTGCACCCATAAATTTATTTTCGGTCACCATATTATGATAATTTAAGTAATCGTGCACTTAAATGATATTTGGAATCTAAAATAACGTACATGAACATAACATACACCCGAAAACGTATATTGGCATGACATTGATGCGTTAGGCTAGGTTAAGTTAGCGACTATTCCTTTATTAAATTTGACATACATTCAATTAAAAAAATAAATAATGAATAATAACATTATTAAATTTGATTTACATTAAATTTATTTTTTAATTTCCTTGTTACAATGTTACCTACAATTAAAAATATCATTAAAGATTTAAGAGTAGCTACCAAAAACTTGTAAACCTGTGTGCATACTGTGCTACTACAATATGTTTTTTTAACTCCACTGAGTAGACAATCCCTAGAAGTCTGAAATTTATAAATTTGTTAGAAAACGGTTGTCCCCAATTTACTAAAGGCCTCTCAATTCCTAGTGTGAGTTCGAATGAATATTAAGAAAGGGAAACAAATTTGATAATAAAATACCCAGAATGTCACTGAAACCAGAAAATATTGCCTCTAATGATTGTTATGCATGTTTTATCCACCCCGAAAAATCCCCTAGATATATAAGAAAATCCTATGGTGGTATTTTCCATATATTTTTCCCTGGATCGAAAGGAATTTGATCACATCACACGACAGCGATTAAATTTTATCAGAACCTACCAATGAGATAAAACTCGGCGATTCATTAAAACGTAAAACGTCTAGGGCTAAAGAATATAAACGAAAATCACGATTTAAGTGAGAAATGTTCGTTTTTTATATACTTTTAAACCAATGCTAGAAAATTCTTGAAATACGGTAAACAATAAGTTACACATTCAAATAAGTACCACTTATTTTCATAACATCTTAAAACACAATAATCACAGAAAAAAATCTGTCGATTGTTCCAAATACCATTCCCGTATAAATTCAGGATTATCAAATCCCACAGTCGCTGCGCACTAAGGCTGCATGCAGATTCTCAAGATTCGCACGTTGCTACTGTAACGCTGTAGTATGTTTCATGCGAACAATTTCTTTGGACAAAAAATCCCATACGTGCGTGATTCAAAACGCACGTATGGGTTTCATTTCATATTAGCTCTTGGGCATTACTGGTAGACGGATAGATTTTTAGCTCAGAATTTGAATGGCACCCTTTTTACCAAGTGTGGTAAAATTATAATCCAAGTTTATTTTGTTTTCTCATATTTTTACGCGAGTTCACTGGGCAGACGCTCTTTAGAGAACTTCCACTGCTCCTAGGTCTCAGACAAGGCAATGAAATTGATTAGCTGTTTGAGAAAGAATTTCGTAATTCGTAATATTTTTTTTCAATTTTACCAGAACTAAGGAAACATTGCGTTCTTGGGACACACAAACATGCCGACAACACCACCGATGTTTAAAAATCGTTAGTCAATATTCAGATTCCTGTAATATTTTTCTGAGGAATCGATGAAAAGGAGCTGCTGTAATATTATTGGTAATAAAATGAAAATATTTGGATAAAAAAATCAATATTTGTTTTCCGCCCATTTAGTATGTATTTAACAAACCAAATCATAATATCAAACAGCTTGAAATATTCCCTTAAGCAATAAATTGTAAGCCAATATTTGCACAACTGGATTCCGTGGGTACCTATTTAAGTTTGAAAGGTTTGAAAATACTGATCATAAATTATACAAAATAATTTCCTGTGTAAGTACGTCCGTACGTACGAGCGGTTACGTGATAATTCGACGCACGTATGAATCGGCACACTTTTTAAAAGTGATATAAAGTCATTAAAAATAAAATAATAAACTAGCCCGGAAACCTCAGCTAACCAAACACAATTAATTTTTTTATTTTTTTTATTAAAATAAATAAATGACTTATTATGTTATGTTAGTTTTTAAATATAGTTTTTTTTCCTTTCTTTTTAAGGCTTTATACCACATTTAAAAGGCGGTTTTAAAATTTGGAACCAATGGATGTGTTAAGGAAATTGAAAATTATAAAATTAAAAGAGTTTTATTCATGATAAGCAATTTAGTAGGTACTTGCCAATAATATATTTTGGCAAACAACTACAATTTAATAACTTCTGTATTTCAACTGGACGGCTTACTTTTGCAGGCCATTTTTAAAAGTGGCACTATGCGAGTCAAGTTACATGTGATTTTCCACGGACTAGTTATATTATGATTCTGAAGTTACTTGAAATGAATTTTCCTTTGTTCGGGCCTCAGGGAAACTGGTAAGAAACGTCGGAAGATGAAACTACTCTGAATCTAGACGTATTCAATCTCTCTAAATCCATACGTTTTTCAATTAGGATTGTTTCGAGGTGTTTCTTCCTTTGTTAAATTACATCTCTGAACCTTACCTGGAGCGGTTACATGTGCCTCGAGCGCTTGGGATAGTATTAGTTCATCACCGTAGAGGTAAAACTCATTAAGTACCATACTAGATGTATAATGCATAGTGACTTTTACCTCTAATGGGACCATTTCATATTCCAGTTGTATGGCTATAGAGCTAGTGCTTGGAAAAATCACATCACTATTTTCAGATCAATTCCCGATTTCGCTAAAAATATGTTTTTTTTATTATTGTACAATTGAAAGATATTGAAAAAACAACATTTTTCCGTTAAATATGATATGATATATACAAAATATATTATATTTTTGTACCATGAGAAATTCGTGTAAATTTCGATAAACGGAAAATCCGTTAAACAGAAAAAGACATGGGAATTAATTGAAGATAATTAATTTTAATAATTCTTCAACTGAATTACGATATCGATAAAAATTAAATAATTAGTTCTCATTACCTCAGTTGCACAGTATTGTTTCACTAAGAGAGAGGTCCTGGGTTCGATTCCCAGATGTGACCGTTGCCTTTTTAAATTCTGTTTTATATGTCGTCAATAATTATTATCTTCAATTAAGTAATATAAAATTTAATCATATCATATGGTTTTCCACCACTAATAGTTTGATGGGTTAAAAGTAGATATTTATTCTCTATTTTTTATTGTTCTTATAGTCTGAAAAGAAACTTACAATTGATTTAATTTTTAATACTTATAGGTACCTACTCGTTTTTGAAAAGCTTTTGGATAAGAAAATAGATATTTTTATCTGAATTATACTGAATACGGAAAGCTCTATCTTCAACGATAGAATGAATGGTTCTAATGTGAAGATTAATTATGACTATTATCCTTCCACGCAGCATCTGGCCCAGATGATCTGGGTCATCTATGTCCTATGACACGATATCTCCTAATTGAATCATCATTGTGGCACCGCACATCCCGACAAGTTCTATAATACTCGGGAGAACTCTTTCATCTTCACTGAATGGTAGAAATTATCTCCACTTTATTGGTACGAGCCGAATGATCCTTTTGCCTGCACAGGGGCGCCGCATCACTCTATAAAATGCGTGCGACGCACATGGGCGGCGGAACCGAGGGGCGGCCTCAGTCCGTTCTGTTGATTTATTAATTACCATTCATTTAATCCATCAATGGAAACAATAACTATATTTTACTCCCATTTTAATTTTTTTGCGCTTTTCTCCTATCTTCGGTTAATCTTTGTCGTTTAGGATAATAAATATTTCGATCACTCAAAATAAACATATTTACTGCATAAATTGATCAAAAATATACACAATTCATTTGTTAATTGTTAATGAGAAGCGATAAGTAAATTTCACTCAGTTCCCGCTAATGAGATGTAAAATTTCCTCAGTAAAAAAAGTATCATACTTACCTACGAGAAAAATGTGCAACCTGCTACTATTGCTGGGGAAAGAACCCAAGGAAAGCATAGCTTGAAGAAAGCAGCGCGATCAGTCGGCACTTCATTGAAAAATTAGTTTGAAGTTGGACAAGACACATTTTACTCCTCGCCTCCATTAAGGGTTAAGATAAATTCTATTGCATACGAAATAAAATGCATAGTTTCGTTGAGCATATTACGTAATTTTTATAGTAGATCCCTGAGGCGTATGCACTTTAAATCCACGTAAAGCTGAATTAATAAGATAATTTGAAAATAATGCACCTATTTAAACGTCATACAAAATTCAGAAAGATGGTTGGAAGTATTTTTCGTTCACCTTTGACCTAAATTCGCAATTAATATTCGTTTAATAATATTGGTAGGCACTCATTTCATACACAGGTAATATCCTGTATTATCTATTTCAATTATTGCTAGATGATATTGGAAGATTGCTATATCTCTCAAATTCACGAACGAGTACGGTATATTATAGCCTTAGCCCATATATCATATCGATATTGCACAAATATCGTATCTCGATATAAAAATATTTTTAGAGAGTTTAATGTTTGAATCCGTTAGAAATTTGATATTGACGTAGTATTGGAAAAATGTTAATAATATCTCTGGTTTTTATTCTATGATTGAGAGATGCCACATTAATATGTGGCTTTTTTTTAGAAGAGCTTTGTTTCGTAAATCATTTTCGTGAAGGAAAAGTGGAGATACACTGGATGTCTATTTTGTTTATTTTTATATGAGAAGACTATTTCTTACTTATCTTTGAATGATTTAATCACTAAACAGCGCTATAAAAAGTGGACATATTTTTATTTAGGGTGACATCTTAGCATATAGGCGGCCATACCCCTTCAGGCGCCCCTGTGCTTGCCTTTGATGACGTTCACTTTTATATCGGTCTTCAACAAAAGAGTCTTCCTTTATCACCATTGACGTGTTATATCTGTTACCCCCATTGTGTCGTGTCGAGAGAATGCCCCGATATTGAGCCCTAATAGATGTTCGGATGTTATTATGGTGTCCAAAAACCCCGAAGACTTACATACTCAGCTATAAAATGCGCCTTCTTTACGAGCGTATCGCGTTACAAACTCGTAACTCTTTCCCTTTGAGGATTTCAAGTCTTATTCAATTCTATAATGGAGGCCATTAATGCGGCCAATGGTTTGGTAGGTAGGTACTTAGATTCTATAGTAGTACCTGACACACAATCTCAGCAAGACAAAGTCTCGGCCAGTGTCTCGTCGAAACATTTACCGAGGCGAGCGAGCCCGAGTCCTACTCTCTTTATTCTCGTGGCCCGCAGTTGATGATTGGATTATTATTGGTTATTTACATTCGTTTTCAGGCACCGTGTCATTTTTACAAGGCAAGGCGATCGCAATAATCTCACTCTCGCGATCTTGTCTGAGACGGTCTCATTGTAGTCTGAACTACATAGAGACACAATGTAAATTAGATGGTGATAGTCTTCTTCAAAACATTATTGTGAAATGAAACAAACCCTTCGGGTTACAGTACTGTTTAGGGTTTGTGTCTTTAATGTACAAAATGTACGGCCACATGTTATTGGAAATTAGTTTGGTGTAGTTTTGCTCATTCACGATATAATACATGGTAAGGATGAAGTTTTATGGTTACATGCATGTTTTTTAAAAATTAAAAGGAGTTCTACGAATTAAACACAAAAACAATTATTAGTTACTTGCATGGTTCAGATGGGATAATTAGACTTAAATTACACCAATTTGAAATGGAAGTTACTCTGTTCCAGGGACTCGGAGGAATTCGAGGCTTTCCAGGATTTCCGGTTTGTCTCATTCAATTATCAATAATTAAAATTGGTCTCGCAAGGTGTAATGGCCTACAGAATGATTAGTTTTCGGTGATTTGTTAGAATCTATTAGGTAACACCCTGTCAGGTGATGGAGTTTTCCGGATAAAGTATGGATTCTACGTTATCTTATTGTTCTGGCTATAGGATTCTTAATTATCTTTGTTTGATACACACTATTTTATATTTTGTCACTCACATCCAAGTTATATTTTAGCATATCGTATTACGCTCACATTTTACACACTCTAAACCTAACCTGATCCATGTGAGACAAAGTTAATTTTTTAAATAATCAATTGCACATTAAACCAATATTTTTGTAATATTTTTTAACTAAATACAAGATTACTTTGTTTCACTTATGTATTTGGAACGGGGCCAGTTTCACCCTGTTATGGGCTTCTTCAAACTGAGAAACGGGGTGAAACTAATCTGGTATCAAATAAATAAGTTGAGCAAGGTTATAAAGTGTTTCATTGTGGAATTATAATGGAATTCAACACCAAATTAACTGTTACAATTGAGTAAAATAAAAACAATTTAAACATCATTCCACTTTATTTTTTGACGGGACCAGTTTCAAATTCTGACGTCCATCTTCAGACTGGTACTTTTTTGCAAATTATTTTGGTATTTATACCTTTTTTCTTTTTAATTTTTCCGCTTTTGTGGCATTCTAAAAACTAACAGTTTCAAACATAGAAATATTTAATTTAAATAATCCCACAAAATAATGTATTTTTAATGAATTCCTACTGTTGATGAACTACATATATGTGTTTTTGGTTTCTTCTACAATCTGTCACTTTTGCTTCCTTAGTGTATTTATGTAGTCTCTATTATATTTGAATATCCATTTATTTTGTCTTCAGGGACCAATTGGGCTCGATGGACCTAAAGGAGACCCTGTAAGTATTTATACACTTTCCTAAATAAACAAGAGCAAAATTGTTTTCCATCAAAATTCCCAAATTGAGTCAATAACGATAGATCATTAAATCTACAAAAAAATATATTCTTCAGAAATAAATAAAACGTGGCCTCAAATATCAATGAGTTTATTAATTGGGAGTAAAATGTTTGCTAATTGAGTTTTATATTTTCAGGGAAGACCAGGAGACAAAGGACAAAAGGGAGAACTAGGGAATCCAGGATTTGATGTATTTTCAGCTGTGAAGGTACCTAACCATACTATTTATAATTCTCAATTGAAGTTGTATTAAACTAGGTGAAGGAGAGAATCGATAAAGGCAACCAAATTGCGAAAAAATATTTCTTCTACATCTTATTATTTCAGATGGTTTTAAAGTACATACTGTTAATATATAATACTCTGTCCATCAAATCGGTGGGGGTGGGTATTTGTTGCAGTTCGTACCTCCATTAAAGTTTTGACCATATGAAATTCGCTATAGAACATCAATATTGGTGGGCGGGCTGTTTTCTCAGTAGGTATTCCTAACGTTATTGAACAAAGCAGCTTTCTGTATCTGAAAACTCATAATAAGTAATGTATCATTGGAAGTAACAAAGAATGATAAACCTTTACAGGGAATGAAAAGATCAGTAACCACTCTCCGTGGCGGAACTCTAGGCTACGCAGAAATCGTAGCAGTTAAGGTACTTCTAATTTAACCACCGTAGGCAAATCGTAGATCTTATTCTTACGTGTGCTTTAGTTTTATTGTGCTGTTCCGTACTTGCGCTGAATTGAGTTGGTTTATTTGAATTTATATTGTTTTATTAGGTTATTCAACTTAACTTTGTGCGTAGTTAGTGTTGGTATGTTCGCTGGGGTTTTTTGTTCAACTTGGCAAGTTATAACTGTTATGTTGTTTTTTTGTAATGTTGTTTTGTGTTTATTAGATCGTGCTCTCTCAAAGCAACAACAATTCGGGATAAATTATCTCTGTTTTGGAGATGCCATAACAAAGTTTGCTGGAGCAACAAATAATGGCAACTTTTGTTGACGTAGTGTTACCATTTCTTCAACACTTAAGAGGAACGACTGCACTGCCAGTTTCATACAAAACTTAATTTTGGATTTGGGACCAAGATACCCATCCAAACTGAATGATATATATTTTTTTAAATTAAAGGTTTAGTAAATATCTGGAACGGATGAGAAGTATTTAATTTATTTTTATTTTAAATTATGAAATATGGGCCATTAAGGGAATTGACTTTTCGCGATTTTAAAGCCACCTTTAACAATTATTTGAGGGCTAACGGCGAATCAAAAAAAAATTTACCCCCTGTACTTGAAATATAAAATAAAAGTTTTAAAAATATATTAAAATAATCATTATAGTGGCCTATAAATCAAATTAAAATGAACAATTTACGTTGGAACACGAATTTGGCGTACATAATTTAAAATATCGCCCCTAAAAAACTTTTAAATGTTTCATTTTTATATTTTTATTTACGTAATCATATTTACATAGCAAATATGATATTAAAAAAAACAATGAACCCGCAAATAATTTTCTAAGTTGCGTCTAAAATTATGAATATTATTTTTTTCGTGGCACATACTTCATAATTTAAATAAAAAATAAAAATAAATACTTCTCATCCGTACTAGATATTTACTAAACTTTAATTACAAAAACAGTTTTATTTTTAAATTCAGTTTTAATGGGTATTTTGGCCCCAAGTCCAAAATTAAGTTATATGTTAAACATGCGGCGCAGCCGTTCCTCTTAACGTTAAAATTGAATTTTTAGACTCTAGATAAAAGTAAGTTTCTACTGAAGAGAGGCAATTGAAGATCTAAATTGCTTCTCCTGTGCATAAAACTAGTATTTCGTTTTTAATGTGTTTTGTTGTTTGAGTACGCACGATCAAGGTTTTGTGTTTTTTTTGTATTGTAAATTGGTTTGTTTTGCTAAGTAGTTAATGCTTTTTAGGGCCTGCAAGCCGCTGGTCACAATATTTCAGCCCAGACGATAATAACCCTTAAGGTAAGTGTAGTTGTGTTTTTATTTGTGCAATGATTTTATACATCTCCTATTCGTTGTATTATTCAAAAATATTATATTCCTCGGCCATAAGGTAATAATTGGACGTAGTTATGCAAAAAGCGTCCAACCCAAAAATATGAAGGTGAGAAAAAAGCGTTTGAAAAGTTGACAATGCGAAAGCATATTACGGCATTTGTGAAGTGAAAGCGAAAGTGTTCATGAAATCATGAAAAAGGCGATTTTGGCGATTTGTGGGTTAGAGGCTTTCTGCATAACTACATCCAATTAGCAGTTCTATTGAAATTAATATTTATTTACTATTTCCCTTTTGGTATTAATTGGTGGTAAAATTTTTTGGGAGTAACTAAATAATTTTTTTTATTGAACCATCAGGTTTACAGATGATACCAGTATTAAGCTTCTATTCCTAAACCACACATTTTAAAATATGTTCCAAAATATTAGGAACGTATTCAAATGTGTTTCTAATTTTCAAGATTATACTAATTTCATGATATTTTTAGAGATGGTTAGATTCAGTTTCATTCAGTCGAGACGATATATTTTGCGTTTAAAGTCATCAGGGTACATAGTTTGTCCATTGTCGTTCATATCTAATGTGCTTATTCCTAGTTGTTTGAGTCTCCATCAAATGTGTTTGGCATCGTTCAAAATCAACGATCCGTAATTTTCGATCGTTTACAATATTGTCACTTCATGTACAGCCCCCGTCAACCATCAATTCTCGGCCTATGTCGGCGTTTAATCAAATTACGGTCTTGATCCTATGTTAAACGACAATCAGCGATTAACAGGGCTGTTATTTTATGACTGCTTGCAAAAAAAGGCCAATAAAAATTATGGCGCTGACTGTCAATTGATTACGACATCAATCGTGACTAAACTAAGTTAAAAATAAACTTTTTTGATTTACTTGGGCATTAAATATGTAACAATTTCTATACTCGATCCAGCCTAAGAACAACCCGCTATGGTTCGAAATTAGGTTCGTACTGCACATATCCAACCCTCCCGCCTTCGTCGCATCACCTCGCGCACGGCTCACGGCTACGCTCCGCCAATACACTAAGTTGTAGACTTTCTAGACGGAGAGAGTGGTGGGGTAAGGGGGCGGAGACATGCGCGCCCACGGGTCGTTCTAACATTGAATCTAGAATAGACATTTCGTTTTAAAGAGTTTTATTCAATGTACATTTGTTGCTTAATTTTATTTATTTGCTACCGGTTTCGACACTTCTGTGTAATTCACTAGCGTTCTTAAAACTAACTTATATATGAAACACCAGTCCTATTTCTTATTTTTTTCTTTATCAATAATGACGATTAATGATAAATACTATTACATATTTTTTTTTTTTAGTTTTCATAGCTAAAATAATATAAAAATTTTCAAAGCCCGCCAAAACGCTCCAAATCTATGGCGGGTCGGTTTTGATCAGTTTCGATGTTAGAATGTCAAATGTCAAAAGAAGGACGGGCTTAACCGTACATAATTTTATATTAAATTCATAGTAAACCATCACTAAACATAAGTAATAAAATTATGTACCTTCTTAGAAACTTTAACTCAAAGAATAATAATAGAATTGAGCATTAATATTATCATAATATCCGTATTGATAATTAGTTTGCTCATGAATACTCTAATTTATTTCATTAAAAATAGTTTTTTTTTTATATAGAACAGCATTTATAAATCTTAAAGTCACCCAAATTAAGTTTAAATATCGCCAAAACTAATAAAATCAAAAGTGAAAAATAAAAATATCCATTCTAATCCAAAAATAGAATGCGCACGTGACGTCAAATATTACAAATGCAATGGTACCAACATAACAAGGTGTTTTGATGAGATGATTTTTATTAACTTTTAAATAGCGATTTATAAATTCTACGTATAAATTATTTATAATAAAAGTTACATATTCAGAATCAGCGTTTGCTAATCTATATTACATATTTTTAAAGCAATTATATTTTTCATTTGAGTTCCTTATTATACTAATTATTAATATAAATTTAATAACACTAATTATCAATATGAATTAATTTGTACCAATTATTAATATAAATTAAATTCAACAAATTATTTATGTAAATTAAATTATGCTAATTATTTATATAAATTAATTTATACTAATTATTTATGTAAATTAATTTATACTAATTATTTATATATATTAATTTATACTAATTATTTATATAAATTAATTTATAATAATTATTAATATGAATTAAATTATATTAATTACTAGTAATTATTATTTGTGTACTTGCATAATTTAATTTAGTTTTAAGAACGTTAGTGAATGACACGGAAGTGTCGAAACCGGTAGCAAACAAATAAAATTGAGTAACAAATGTACATTGTGAATAAAACTCTTCAAAATAAAAATAAAATAATCTCTGTACCTGAAGTACGTATTTTTATTAATTTGAAAATATTTCTCGTCTGCATGTTTTTTATTTCAGCAAATTTCTTACCCGTTGTTTAATTTTCATATTACTATTTTAAAAAAAAAGATATGAATGTAAAACATTAAAGATAATATTATTTTTTAGGTTCAAATTATCTAGGTTACATTATTATGTATAGTGCCTATTTATCTAGAAGTAATGGGATTAATGTTTTAGGCTTCGATTATTTGCATGTCCGTAGTCTGTGTATATTTATATTCTGTGTTCATTGCCTATTACTCTATTTGACATTTCATATTAGCGAAGCCCTACTGGCCAAACAGGCCAAGTCCATTAAATCCATTAAGCCCCGGCATTATCATTGCCTTAGCCTTCGCGGTCAATCGAACGCCAGTGTTATCTGATTTATGATTTAACTTTTATCAGCCTTCAACATTTTGTCACGATGCCATTCTTCATAAAATATTATTACTCATTTCAAAATGTGCTTAGATACCCACGACATGAGTGTGAATGCGTATATTTGATTTTGATTTATGTATTGAGTTTCTGGTTTATTAGGAACGTGAAGTCCATAGAGGCTGTAACGCTGTACATTACGTAAGAAGAATGTTATGAAATTAATCTTTGAATTTTGAAAATCTTATAAAAATGTTTTTATGTGTAATAAAGTTGATAATTAATTTTCTTAATTAAAACGTAAGAATTAAAACAATTTATTAACATAAATCTATGACAATTTACCAACACTTTTTCCGAAAATTTATCGTGAATAACAAATTTTCTTTATTCTTGTTTTGGGGAATGCCGAACTTAACATTTTTTCAGATTTTGTGGACTAACATCGTTTGTTTATTTTCGTGTTTATTGTTTACATGTTGCCACATTGGTGTCATTTACCTAATCTTAATAGATATTTGTCAGTAATAAATATTGAAATATAACGAGCATTTTGCCATTATTAGTTCAGAACAGTTTTATTATTTATTTATTTTTTAATTCTTAATTAAAAAAATGTGTGTTTAAAACAATTTTTTTTTAAACCCGCTGGAATGCCAAGTTCCCGGTAAATATAACATCCCCTAATGTGTCAACGGTAAAATGGAGCGTTGCGCGCCGTGTGCTAGCTGTCAGGAATTTCGTAATTACTTACTCATTTAAAACAAAAATATGTTTTTTTTTAAATTGTATTATCTCACCAGATTATGTGATTATGTATTTATCAGAATTGTACTTATATAGCATAAGTAGTTTCCTAGAATAGCTACTTACATTTAGAGAAATAATATTTTTCTCTCTCATTTTATTTAAAAACCTTAAGGCTAAAAGAAACGTAATACGCGCTCACAGATGAGTCTAATTATTTTTATCCTATAAATTATCATTTTAAGCACGTAATACTTTCAAATATTGAATTGATTTGTTGGCGGGTATACGCACGAAATTTGAAATGGAATAAAATGTTACTGTAAATTTAGAGTTCCAATTCTTCAATAAACTTATAAAAATACGATGTGTTACTCGTATATACATACATTTCATATTCCGTATGTACACCCGAAACAATTCACTTCAATATTCAGAAGCATTCAGTCGTAAAAGCATTTTTTTTTAATATTTGATTTAATGCCATCTGTGAGCTCGTATCACGTTTCGTTTGACCATAAATAAAGACTTCCAAAGATTTTTTAATGATTTTATTATATTTTCATAAAGTTAAATAAGTGTCCTTCACAATGAAAACAAACTAAAATGATGTATTCCAACAAATAAATAAAGTAATACGACATTAAAAATCGGAATTCTTTTTTGGTTTCATCAATTACAATGGCGAAGCCCTTTTTCACAGAAAAAGGAAATATGTTTGCACGTGACGAAACGACAAGATAGAATAATATATTATTTCCTTGCCAGACAAACAATATCTATTTTAGTATGCTAGGAGCAATTTTTAAGGTTCAAAATACCATCAAATCGAGTCAAGTGAGGTTGAGCTGCTAGATTATCCGATAGGAATAAGCTGGCACTCGACGGGCACAAATGTTAGTTTTTTTTGCAATAACGCCACACAGAAGGCCATGGAAGAAGTAATTTCCCTCTAGGCATATTTCATTTTTGGGGATGTTGTGTGGGGGGTATTTTTGAGCACAAGAATGAGTGAACTTGGATTTTGAAGATACCTATGTTGTACACACAGGCCGGCAAATCATTCCAAAGCCGAGATGTTGAATACAATAACGAGTCGTAAAAACGACCCGTGCTCATGTAACAAATGTCAATCGTACGTAAGTGTTGGGCACGCATTTGGCATGTTTCCCGACTATGCTAGTTCCTTAAAACATCTTCAATTGAAATACCGATAGAATAAGGACAATATTCCCACCTGATATCTATGCTCCAAAGATTGTATTCATTTGTAAAAATAGGCGAATCTATCAAACGGACCGCCCGTTTCTGCACCGACTCCTCTGCAGATAACTCGATATTCCAGCGGAAAGCAATTTTTATAGGCGTTCCTCTGATAGTTTTTGCAACCTCTCCCTCTTTCTGATAAACGACGCATGCCACAGAAAGAGAGGTTACATCGAAACTTTCAGCGATAGGACCCTGTTCAAATCGGCAATCAACGCCAAATAGATGTTTTGACCTTTTGTCAATTAAAATATTGTAACGAACCGTTGACCGCCGATTTGACGCCTGATCAGAGGACAGAACTTAAAAAGTGGTCACCATTCTTTATTAATTCGACATTCCCCACCAGGGAGAGCCAGGGGAACCCGGACCCCCGGGACCGCCGGGCACCCCGGGTCCCGAGGGACTCCCGGGCGGAGAGGGGAGGGCCGGGACCCCTGGAGAGGCCGGGACACGGGGAGAGAGGGGTCTCACAGGACCCGCTGGACCCATCGGACCCACAGGGATCAACGGGCCCATGGGACCAAAGGTGAGACACTTTCATTGTTACATTTTGGAAATAAAAATAGGTACAAACTTATTTAGCTCAATTGTTTTCAGTTCTATACTAGTTTTACTAAACAACTTCGTCAGTATTTAAACATCCTTTTTTTCGAAACCTTTTTTCATATTGAACAATTATTGATATTGATTGATAACTTCAAATCTTAAATATGAAAAACGCTGTGCAAACGCTCACATATTCCTAGATTGTTTGCTGTTACTTTATTTCAGATTCCTACACTGACTGTATGTGTTAAAATACTGCCTTTCTTTCTTCTATTTAATTTTCAGTTTAAAAAATACTGCGATACTAGAAAAAAAATTACACATTTTTTTAATTAACTTTTATCACTTCATCATAACACGTTGCAGTTATGTTGTCTTCTGAATTCGTCGTCATGATGTCATGGAATTGATAGCATCTTTTAAAAATAAACTGCAGCATGCAAATCATCCAAATATTCTAATTATTATTCTCATCGAATTCGGCAAATTGCCTATCTGTTTCAGAAATTGTTCATGCATAAATTATTACATATTAATAAATTCGGATTATCCGTATGGTAGCTACCTATTACTGTTTGCGTAGCTATCAACTGAACATTCAATTAGGTACCTACTATTGAGTAATTAGTTGCCATTGTTAACGAATATATTGCTTGACAATAAAATGTGGGCATTTAATAAAGTAGAAATATTTTTATTCGTTACTGTGGCACCACCCAGGTACTAAATTTGTCCTTGAAATTTATACTAAACATTAAAAAATTTTCATCTTCGAATTTTGACTCATTCGAATTTCATTTCAGAAATACAAAAAAATCGCCTCTCCGTTTTCCATCTTCCTTGAAAAGCGTTAAATAAAAATAAAAAAGTTTTAATATAAAATTGTCTTGGAATATGATGTAGAATCAATCATAGTACCATTATTTTCTGAAGACCGTTTGGTTAAAGTCAAAAATATGCATTTGGACCATTGTGCTTTTTTTTATTTGGTGTTGTCATTTAAAATGTTTTAAACGATCACAGCGCCCTCAATTTGTGTCAACTTTTAAATGTCAGACTGTACAATCGATACTATTATAATATTATAAATGTATGTGTGTTATGTCCTATTATTCCACAGCTGACACATTGAATGTACCTACCTACTCCGGCAACATTATGATTAATTAATTTATTTTGTGGTAATTCTATATTCTGTAGGGTAAACCAGGAAGATTTGGAAAGAAGGGAGAAATTGGGATGCCAGGCCTAATTGTAAGAAAGATAGACAAATTAAATAAATTCATAACATTTGGAAGCGATAAAAAATACTTCGGTTTTCTCGAAAAATATATTTCAGTACCAGACCACTTTATTTAATTAGAATTTCTTCATAAAATTTTACTAAACGTAATTTTTTTTATTACCTACGTTCGGTGTCAGCGTAATTTTCATATAAATATCATGACTTTTTTATTGTTATGAAATTATTTTTTTAAATTAATGTAAACACCAATAATTTTCACACCAGTAGTGACATCTGTGTGCAAGTTTTAAAAGCTCGAAGCTCGAAAACTTTCAAGTGATGTTGGTAGTAAACCTCGGACGAATGTTGCTTAGTCCAATCAAGGTTCAACTGCCTGGATTTAGGAATCATTTCTCCCCGTCGAGTAACTAAAGTATTTCTTCTAGATGACCAGGTATTTTTGTCGCTCTAAAATGTGGTGGCGGGAAATCACAATGGGTACATTTTCACATAATTTTTCGATCACCATTATTTGCATAATTTTTTACGAAATCTTATCTTTTTGACAGAAAATTGTATTTCCTACAGTTAGAAAGTTGATGTGAGGTTTTCCGGCATACGTTAGTATAAGTATTTCGTGAGTATGATGATATGAACTTTATTTCGAAAAGACACTAATGGAAAACATTTAAGTAAATACGATTAACATCATTATATGCTTTTGTATTATAAACATTATACAAGCTACACCATCCAGCATTTCAAAAGATCGCACATAATAACAGATCACAAATCATCAATAATAATAGATCACAAATAATATATTATTAAAACCAAGCATTATATACACGCTCTAAACAAAAAGTCTAAGTTTTTCTTCAGTACTAAGTGATATTTTCAGGGAATGCCCGGTGTACCCGGGACGTCAGGATTGCGGGGTTTCCCGGGACAGATAGGTCCCACGGGAAGATTGGGTTTTCCGGGACTGCCGGGCCGACCAGTAAGAACCAAAGATGCAGTTTTAATCTACATTCTTAGAGTTCTACAGATTGGTGGTGGTCTACAGTATTATTCCTTTAAAGCTCCAATAATATAATAATGAATAACAAACAATAACTAACATTAATACAATAATCCATTTACTTTCATTGAATTTATCCTCTCTCTTTTGTATAATGTAATTTATTTAGGAATTGTATCCCTAGATTTCTGGAAGATTATGGGTCAAGGTTCAGTAGATATTAGAAAATAAATTTTAAAAAACCTATGTCAATTGAGATCTCGCTTTGTAGTAGGTGGTAAACTAACACAAATAATTTTGTAATGATTTCGTGATCATCTCTGTAAATTATATGCATATTTTCTTTTCCATAATATTTTAGTAAAATTAAATCTTTTTTCTGAATGTTTCTACAGCTATAATAGAAAGTAGAGACCGGCACGCTTAACTTTGCGGTACGGGGCATCTCCAATATAAATATTAGGATAAAAAAAATTTACCTTTTTATTCGATAGTTTTGCCTGTCGGCAAAGATATACATGTAAAACCGCATATTTATTAAAAATATATATAAATTAAAATTTTCACCCAAATAAATTAGGACTTTCTCGATTTTCGTTAAAAAATCAATGTTTTTAAAAAATTTTGATTTAAAAAGATTAAAAGAGCCCATTTTTATGGTAGGGTGAAACATGGTAAAGGGTTAAATATCTACAATATATAATTTAAGGATGTCAACTCATATTATGACTACTATTTGCAGGGTGACAAGGGAGACAAGGGAGAAAGAGGACTCACAACGACTTTGAAGGGAGATCAGTTCCCGACAGGAATCATCGAAGGACCCCCTGGACCTCCTGGACCCCCAGGTAATGATTTATTTTATGTCAAGGGCCTCAAAGTTATTAAAAAAATTCTTTAATTTTACTAATACGAAAAAAACAATATTTATTACAGATGTTTTGTGACTAGCTTTGGCATTCAACTATTCCATAATAATTTCATATTATTAGAATACCATACTATTCCAGAATTTTGAAAATCTGGGAATCATTTCAGGGACCAAAGAAAATTTATTGGAAAACTGAAGGATCATAATATTATGTAATATGTATTTGATTCTTTAATATCAATAAAAATACATATTTTTTTAATAATACGGCTAAAAATAAAAAAGCATTTCTGAAATTGTAAACAATCTTATGTCAGTTTGACATATAGCGTCAATTTGATGCATAATATCAGATCGACGTATAAAGTCAGTTTGACATATAATGTCAGTATGATGTAAAACGTCAGTTTGACTTTTAAGCATAATCAATGTTTCAATGCCTTTTAGCATATTATTGCACCTTCTAACAACCGGAGTAATCATTTTTTACTACTTTAAAAAACTCACATGATAGAACAGTTATTGTTTCTAGGAATGAGTAAATTTGTTTATCCTTTCATTCCTTTAAAGCGTTTTTTTTATTTTTATTTTTTAATGGTCCCGAAAACATTTGAATAGTTGAATGAATGGTCACATTAAAAACTAGTTGCTACTAATATTCCTGGCACAAACTCCTAAACTTAGTTCTTCGAAATAACACACAATTCACATCTAACTAGTTTGACGGTTAAATATCAGTTTGACGCAAATGTTAGTTTGACATTTAAAACTTCTTGAACCTTAGGTTTTTAAACTCCCTAATGAAATATGTCCCATAAAAAAAGTATAAAATTCAGGACCGGATGGCCGAGGGGAAAAGGGAGAATCTGGGCCAACCGGCCCTATGGGCACTGCTGGAGAAAAGGGAGCAAGGGGCAAACGAGGCAAAAGGGTAATGTATAGACCCAAACGAATGCTGAATGAAACAACATACCCATTCTTCAACAGACCTGAAATAATAAATATTACTATTATGAATGCCAAGAATTTGCAGATCAGTTGTAACAATATCATACAGATATCTTCATTTCATTTTTAAATATGTATTCTCTTTTTCAGTATTATCCTCGTATGTATTTGTTTGTTCCTATGAAATGGCAACATAAAACTACCTACATGTATCTATTTTTTAGATATTCTCCTGTCTTTTCACTTCCTAACTATCCTAGCATGCAGTTTGCTCATTTGCATGAAAAGTTTTATGAATATTGCACGATGGTATAATTGTGTAGGTACTTTCAAATAAATGTTTTCATATATGGCAACACTTGCAAACAGTAAAAGTAAATCACCTCTTCACATGTTTTTTTTTATATTTATATAATTTTCGTTTTATGTTATCTTTTGTAATTACATTTAAGTTTTTTGTTAATATTAGATTGTAACATTTTACATAATGTGTAACTGTTTGTGGTGTTCGATGATGGTTAATTTTTAGGGTGTAAAGATATGTTTTAATACCACCATCTTCTTGGACCATATAATATGTTGGCTCAAGACAGAAACGGGCGGTAGCACAACATCACTTAACACCCCGAAAAAATATTTTATGTTGTATTAAAATATTATAATGTTAATGTTAGCAATTTTGAGCATTGTGGGTGATTTTTTCAATTGAAACATTACTCTACCATAAGCTCAAAAACAATAACTGCTATTTGTGTTAGTTGTAAAGTTGTTACTGTTTAGTTTTAGTAATGTAACATTGTGCTTTGTTTATTTGATTTTTCAGGATGCATTTATGATTTTATTTTAGCTTATTTAATTACCACTAAACCACATTAACAAGTTGCTAATACGTAAAGTTGTGAGAGAAAGCGCCAGCTTTTAACATTCACTGCCTAAACCCGGAAGCACAGCTTTATTAAAACTAATGCACCAGATACTCCATGTTCACAGATGGCGCCATAGTACCCGGGTGAGTTCAATAACTAACTAATATTAACATAAAATAAATAACCAAAACACGAATACTTACTAAACTAAAATTAACCGGCCACCATATTGGCCATATGATGAATCTTTAGGATGTAGGTTTAAATCCTGATCCTTTTTTATCATAGTTTGTAGAAAAGAGATATGTATTATCAAAGGTGTATTATTTTCCAGAGTTCCGCAAAAAAGTGCCCACGTGGCAACTTTTACATTCTCAGAGATTCTCTAGGCATCAACGTTTTCTTTGTCTAGTGGCAATTCGTTTTCCTTGAATGGAACCCAATTTGGTTTGCTGAGTTAAACTCAATATTGAGTCTGTTGTCGGTCTTCATTAGGATCAACATCATCAACCACAGGCTATTGACTGCTGGATAAAGTCCTCTCGTAACTGCTTCGACACTTCTCGGTTCCTTGCTTTGTGCTGCCACGAGTTTTCGCTTAACTATTTTATCTCGTCAATTCAGCGACTTTGTCTTCTACCTTGAACCTTCTTGATTTCTCTTAGGCGCCATTAAATGACAAAATATGTCCATCTGCAAAGCAAAGTATCCTCCCCATTGCCATTTGCAATTTTTTTTGTATTCGATTATGTTGTCCACTTGTTTTGCTTCCATAAGGAAATTGAACCAATCATTTCTACTTTCATATTTTCGGATGATGCCTAGCATACATCATTCCACTTCACTATGCCATTCTTTTGGTTTCTTGTATTAATGTTTGTACAATATAATCATCATAACGAATTAACTTTTAATATTTTTAACAATAATTACAGATAACTAAAGTGAATCTTTTTATGTTCAATGTAACATTTTAACAGTTCAGTGTAGACAGTAACAAAGTATTATTTATCATTGTTTTCAGTACTGTAACCTTTTTTTCATAATTTTTATTTGCATGCATAGTATGGAATAGTAGTGGATACTAGCTTTTAGTATAATATGAGTTGTAGTTTTCCATAGAACTCCTAAAATCCCAACCAGTTCCCTTTCACAGGTCAACGAAACGATGAAATATTAAAGTGAACTATACTCATCGTAAATATTACATATTTATGCCTGCTACAAATTAACAATAGTAATGAGCATTTGAAAATATTATTGAATGTGTTTCAGGTGAGAAGGGAGACCATGGATTAGTGGGAATTGCGGGAGAAAATGGATTCAATGGAGAACCGGGACCACAAGGACCTCCTGGTCACCCCGTAAGTACATACATTCAATATGTTTCAGCTCCCTTCAAGTGATTTTTCACAAAAATTATTTAAGCTATTAATTATTATTATGACTGAATAATACTTGTATGTAATAATACTTCAAAATTTAATTAGGATAGTTGATTCAAATTTAGGAGGAAAGCCTGTAGATTATTCCACATGTGTGCCATTTTACAAAAGAATGGTTCGGAGAAACAATTTGTTCCAATGCTGCTGACATCAAACTGTGAATGGGTGTTTTGCTCTCCTTCCCCTAGTTTCTCACTGGAATCAATGTTACTATCTAGTCCCTTGAAGCTGGCTAATTATTATACCCGTAAAACAGACTAACATAATGCATTTTTGTTTCTACAATATCTTCTTCTGTACCCATCTCTCGATCAGTCAATTGTTTTATTTCTAGGGATTATCTGGACCAAAGGGCGAAAAGGGAGAATATGGAGACATCGGTCCCCCAGGCCTCATGGGACCTCCAGGGCTTCCTGGGCCTCCGGGATACCCCGGCCATCGTGGCGAGAAGGGTGAAAAAGGCGAATCGGTCAGTCCCTTCAAAATACTTAACCTTTTCTACGTTTCAAAAATATGTATGACTTCTGTCACGCGTGAGGCTCTTCAAACTCTAGCAACTTTCCGCATACAAGACATGTATAGTGTGACGCAGGGGTACGTTTTCCGTGACTAAAAGGTTAAATAAGAATCTAATACTTAGGTAGATCTTTTTTTTTTACATACATAACAATTTTAAAGGTTGATAAGATACACATTGAAGATCGCCATTCGGAATTGAAATTTTGCTTGAAATGACTGTAGTCATGTTGACTGATCAGATTTGGAGATCCAGTCAGTCCTTAACCCTCATTCTCTTCTCCTTCCTTCCATTTCCACAATCTTTTCACCTCCCAAATTTTCCCAATTTGGGGTGTTAATCCCACTGACTCCAAGCAGTTGGTACTCTTATGTGGTCATTTCTCCTGTTACCTCAAACATTCCCAAATATTACTTCCACTGGATCTGGACAGATGTCACCCTTGTGGGGTCATCACATATAAAAGTGATTAACTTGCAATAATACCTGAATAGAAATTGATTCTTAACCTTTGGAACACCGAGCTCCTGCGATCTAATAATTTGGTAGTGTGCCGAGGGTAAATTATACTGTCTTACTAGATAATGTGTTTATATATTTATTAAAAATTGTATATGTCTGTCATAAGTAGTTTCTCCAAAATAGCTACCTATATTAAGAAAAACGATTTTTTGACATTGCCAATCGGATACGCCGGTGTTCAACGGAAGCAAATTTTGCGTATCCGATGGGTAATTTCAACGCACTAAAAGTTAATGTGTGTTTATAATAAATTAGTGTACATATTATTCCTGGAGTTGGTAAAGTCTGCCTTCATCATAGACAATGCATGCCTGTAAATTGGATAGTGAGAAACTTGTACATACGTAGAAATGTAATGTCCATCTAATTCCTTCATTTTGTTTCTTTTCCGGCTGTTGCTGCTTTGCGTCCACTTTGCAGAAATACAAAAAGCTTAGAAGAAGACAGGTAACTATTTACAGCAACATAAAACCCAAAATCAATCAAAATTACTCAATCATATCTTCAATTCAATCATTCTCCTAAATAAGATAATTATACATTGGTCTGATTATACATAATTAGATTAACATGCAAAAAAAAATCTAACACTGCGTATTGTTACTCCGTATCTATCACCCGTATACTTAATATGTTTAAACAAAATGTTTCTTTAAAGAAACGAAAAATTATGTATACGTAGATTGATACTCGTTGATGATCTGTTGATTAATACATAAATATTATTAATTCCCTTTCCGAGTTGTTTTACTAATAATTAAATCAAGCTTATAGTGATAGAGCCATCTCTCATAATGCTTTATTCATAAGCTGCTTCTTTGTTTTAATTTTTTCAAAGAAACCATTAAAAACCTGAGCCTCAGGTTTGGCATTTAATCTTATAGCCAATGTTGAACTTGCAGGGAGATGGCACAGGGATGGAGTTCATGGGTGGAGAAATTGTAAGTATTATGTTTCTTAAATTACAATTATACCACATTATGCATTTAGTATCTACTTATTGCAAGAACGATTCCAGAGGAACGGCTGCGCTGCCTGTTTCATACATAACTTAATTTTGGATTTGAGGTCAAAATACCCATCCAAACAGAATGACATAAATATATTTTTTTTAATGAAAGGTTTAGTAAATATTAAATAATAGTAAAATAAAATAAATTACTTCTAATCCGTACTAAATATTTACTATACTTTTTGATGAAAAAAAGATCATTAGGTTTAGGTGAGTATTTTGGCCTCAAATCCAAAATTAAGTTTTGCGTGAAACAGGCCGCGCAGCCGTTCCTATTAAGATTTTCAGATACAAATTGTCCTATGTTGATCCTAAAGTAAAATATTTGGATTTAAGTCGTCAATAGTAGATTTATCAGTGGAAGTCCACAAAGTATGAAAAGTTGTGCCTACTCTTAGAAAAAAATGTAAGAAAAGGATAATTGATAAATAAGCATGAATGTGGAGAATTTCTGAGGAAAATGTATTTTTCCATGAATTTGGTAAGGAACTTGTAACAATCAGTGAATTATGATAATAAATCGGCCATTGTCAAATATTCTCTTTTAACTCTTTTTTTTAAAAAGAAAGACAAACATTCCCAGCGCCATTCAAAGCGCCCCTGAGGTGATTTCTCACAAAAGCGGCGCTATAGAAATGGTCCGATTATTATTATTATTATTATTGCAAGTAACCTGACAATATTTGAAAATCTCCTACTACCATCACAGTAAGCGGAAGATGTTGCTTGTGTCGTAAATGGAGGACTTAGCCAGCCGAGAAATTGAACTCACGACGCCTGGGTGAGACCCAAACGCGATGCCAACTCAGCCACTGACCGGTCAAAATATTCAAAGAATAATTCATACCCGAACTTGAAAACTACACGCAGACCTTTACGCCACTGAGATTCATAGTCGCAAATGTCACAATTTATTGTGAGGGACTGTGCATTCCAGAGGTGATCCAAATCACAGAAAAATGGTAATGAAATCCGGAGCAGTAGTGAAAATTACACAATTTGTCTTGAAACACACAAAATTACTAGATAATTTAAGTCCAAAAATATAATTACTCTAGGCATAAACTGTATCCTCTGGAAGGGGGAGACTGTCTCTAAACAAAGGGCCTAGGGATTTAGACATTTCCAGTGAGACACAAACCCCCTTTACTATAAGTCGGCCGTTACACTAGTAAGTTATTATATATCCTTATGTAAGTAGTTTGTGGCAATATTACCAATTTAAACAACATTGTAAGTTACTTACCGTAAGTTATAGTAACTTGCAGAAGTCGTAAGTGGCACTATATTTTATAGGTCTAATCATCTCCGTGCTAACTTACGGGCTTCTCACTGCTTATGAAATCAGTTTGATAAGTTTAGATACTTACCGTAAGTTCACAGTGGCATCGAAACGAGCAGATCCGAAAAAATTAAGTATTCGTTTTATAGGATATTAATTTTTTTCCTATAAAAAACCTGTTTTTCATAATTTGATTTAAATTAGAGATTGCTTAAAAGAGTTTTCTTACAAATTCACAGGTTAGAAAACTACCCGATGGAAAAATGAAAATTCCGAATAAGCTATACAATAAATAAAAAAAATCTGAATGATTCATGAAAATGAATAAAACATATAAAAATAAAAAGGCATAAAATAGGGATCCCTAAATAATTGTCATTTAGGATTAGGGATGTATATTTTTCTCCTGAAAATAATCTTAATGAAAACACTAAGTACAACACCAATAAGTACTATGAAAACGGAAAGAAAATTTTGTGACTCCTAAAATCGCTGACTCTGAAAACCTATTTTGTTCTACAGACGAATTACCTCGAATGACTTGATATTTTTTTCTAAGTAGCGAACACTGACAACTTCTGTTAAAAATACAAATTAAATAAAGGTGTGTGATTTTTCAGATTGTTGGCCCGCCTGGACCCCCGGGACCCATTGGAATGCCCGGGCTACAAGGCCCACCTGGAATAAAGGGCGACCGGGGCAGTAACGGGGGCAAAGGAGAAACAGTAAGATTTATTTTTATCTTTATTTTATGGAAAGATTTACTTATATAAATATTAACTTCATATTTTAATTTCCGTTCATTATATAACATATTTCCAATGTCATTTTTTTTTATATTGTCGTTCGATGTGCAATACCGCAAATCTAACAAATTTTCTTCATTTATTTTAAAGAAAGACAAACATTCCCTGGTTACGATTAACTTGATAATGTACCATCACCTACTACCATCACAGTAAGCGGAAGATTTTGCTTGTGTCGTAATGGAGGACTTAGCCAGTTGAGGATCTCGTCGGTGGTTGGGGCTCAGACACGATACCAACTCAGCCACTGACCGGTAAAATAGAATCTAAAACCAAAAAACGAATGCATTGGAAAAATGATTAAAAAAATCACGCAAACATATAGATAACATACATAATTATATAAGATATAGATAAATAGAGCAATAAAAATATGTTATAAATAAGTACATAATATGTAGCTAGTTCGTACTTAAACTTGTTGTAGGTCATGTGGAAAACATCCACATTTTCAGGAATCACATAAATTAACCAACTAAGTCTTCCCAGAGGCATTGGATAAGTTAATTCTGCACCTGGGAAGAAAAAGAAGCCTGTGATGGTGGCGTAGCGTGAAATTATCATTATATATTACCATTCGATACGTAATTACTTTCTTCATGTATGTTCATCCACAGAATGCCGAATATTTGTGAAAATGTTCATTTTTTTTCATATATTGTAACACCGCAGATTTGCAAGGACAATACTGCATATTTGTTGTGGTTTTTTTCTCTATTGAACAAATTCTTTCATGTCACTTATTGCATACCGAATGATGATATGGTACATGAAACATTGCACAGACACATTTATGCCGTGAAGCTTAAAAGCTAAAGCGCAGGCTAGGTTCTTGAGCTCTATGTTATACGTTAGTTCTGGCTAAGGTACTAATAAAATATATTTTATAATACCTTATAATTATAAATTATTATTTCATATCAGTTATTACAAAAGTGTTGCATATTTTAAATACATTTATTAAATTTATCACCGTCTAAAGAAATGTAACCCGCTTCTTATGTCTTCTTTCTTGGATTTTGTTGTATGCTGTGTTTGTACATTTAAAACAACAACTATAATGTATAGTAACAGTAAATATTTTTTATAAATATATCTTTTTAAATTTTTACAGGGTGAAAAGGGTGAGAAAGGAGATCCGGGACCAATGGGATTACCTGTAAGTATTTAATTAATTACCTAAATCACCAATCATTCCACCCTGAAAGATAATTATTATAAAATCAATCACTACAATTTAGCTTCTGGAACACATAGTGAATACTGTCCTCAATTTATTTCTTACGGTGATAAGGTCATCTTCATTATTTCAATAATTAATTTATGCACGGCCTTCTTCACCTGTCACAAAACATAATCACAATTACTAAGCTAACACTGTTGGATTGGGAAGGTGAAAAAGATTTATTACTATTTCACCAGAAAAGTTTTAACACATAGCACCTATGATAGTGCTATTTTTCTGGATAAATGTATTTCTACAGTTTGTTAAATGGATAACAATAGGAAAACAGTTTCACAAATTTACAGGAATTTTTTTTTCATGTCTGACCGTAATTAATCTGATGTTTTCTCTTCTCATAATAAAGAAATGGTAATTTCATCAAACATCTCAGCTTTTGTGTTTGTATTCTCAGTTTTATGGAAGAGAACATTGAATATTTATATTTAATAAACAGAATATAATAAATGGAGAACATTTCTTGTATTAATTATTTGCCACTTCAAGTTCCAAACTAACACATATCACTCTTCTATCACCCTCACAATCTTCTCACATCTATCATTTAGGATTAGGGTTTTGATAGATCCCTGAGGTATTCCAGTAGACCTCAGTGGACGTGATGTGATATCAAGTTGGTTCAAGACCAGAGATATGTAATGACTGTGCAGTCCCGGTTAGTTGGGCAACGATGAAGCCAGGCCATCTGGTCTTCTGGTGTGAAAGTTGTGCATGTCGCAAACACCCGTGCACTACAAATTGTACTTTTCCAGGGTCCCATGGGATTAAGAGGGGAACTTGGAAGAATGGGTGAATTTGGAAAGCCCGGGCCTATGGTAAGCAATTCGCTGACCAGCAATCGCGTCCAGTAGAGCATTAAACCCATTTCTGTGTCTGTTTTGGTGTTATATACCCGACATACCTTAACATTTTTGTAAGATAATCATACATGTGGTTTGCTGAATGTTAAATGTTTTATCTCATACTTTTTCTCATACTCATGTTTTATTTGGATTAACTCCCGTAATACTTCATTACACATTATTATGCTCCGTTAAAGTGATTATTTTAGTGAATGAATTTGTTTTCCCAATTTGGTTATGAAAATGACATTTCTTTGGTACTACCCCTAAAACATATCATAGAAAACAAATAATGTAAGACATTTTATCTCAGTAACGAAAACATGCTTAGATCTGGAATGTTTCAAGTACTTCATCCCACAATAATTATTACTCCTCATAATATATTTTCAATACTAATTACTCATTATTTGTAGTGGCCATGTTTTATTTTCTGCCTGAATACTCCACATATATATTTTAAATCAGTGTTCCTCAAACAGTGTTGAACTCTAAATGGTGCGTTAAGATTTGAAATTCCTAATCCTTAATTTAGGGAGGAGTAAGGAGAACGCGCAATGGGCAGAAAAATCACTAACATCCCACTGGCACAAATAACATCTTGCTTTTATACTAATATGGAAGATAGACATTCAAACTTTGAAGTACAACAGTCGAGACATAAACTGACATTCTAAATAACTTAACTATTAAACGCCGCGCCATCTTAACATACATTATCGTTCTTTTAGAGGAAAAACTCATGCCATACTAGTTGTATGACACATAGTGACTTTTACCTCTAATGGGACATTATGTTAATAAAACTCATCAAATAATATAACTGTAGTCACAGAGTTAAGTTCATGCACTTCTTTGACTCTCACTCTGAAACAATATCAAGTGTTCAGTTGTACCCCAAATATCTCAAGTGTCATTTAAAATAAAGTGTACAAAATCTCAACGATAAATTTGCTGTGTTACTTTATATAATGTATGCATATTAAAGTATCTATTTGTTGAATCGAAATAATAATATTTATAGTGAAGTTCATAAATTAGTTGATATTCTAGGCATTAAGCTAATTAATCTTTTTTAAACATAAATAAGTGGTAAGTTGTACTATATTTTTTTACAATATTGAAGGTTGATTTTAAAGATGAATTCAAGTTTTTACTGATAAATTTATTGTTATATTTATAAGACAATAATTTACGTTTCTTATTAGTAGTTGGCTAGTTTTAATTTTTATCAAGTGTGCATTGTATTTCAGGGTGGATATTGCATTGTATATAACAGCAGTCCATCTGCATATCGATTAATACAATAAGCCTTCAATATTTTTAAGACTTCCGAGTTCTTAGAAATATAAACTATTCATGTTTGCTGCCAACTTTTCAAAACCTCTTTTCAATAATAATAATAAACATTATATTGAAAGATAATTTTGTGTTCACTCAATATTTTACTTTCAATTTCAAATTTGCTGAAAATCGACCCTCTTCTGAGATTTACCATTTAACAAATTCAAATTATTGTAAGATAAATATAGCTTTTTACAAATTTTTCCGCAATTTAATATTTTTTAAGGTGTTCACATGCTGAATGTTCAAAATCTTTTCTGAACATTTAAAACGCTTTATCATTAAAATCAAGATATTTAAATGGTTTATATCCCTAGAATATAATATTTCATAATGTATAAATAAAATCTTGTCCATCCATTGTATGTAAACTTAATAACTTATTTTAGTATAGTCTACTTATAAGATTTCCGATAATGCCTGATGAAATACTCAAAACACCATAATGTCGCCTAACACATAATAATAATAATAATGATATATACACACATGTAAGATTTAATTAAGATTTGTTCAAAATCGAGATCTACATATAAAATACCTCAATTCAAGCAGAAAATATATATCATATTGTACTAAAAATAAATGCCACTTCAATTTTTTGATTTAAAATTTTTAAATTATAACTTATAATTTTTTTGCCAATTTTATTTATCAATGATTGATTTTATTTTATTTCAGTAAAATGCATTAGCATTCCAATTGTAAGATTAATTATCTAATGATTTAACTCTTTTTTAATGGATATTTTTCCCCTAGCTGAATAACATGTTATTTTTCAAACTCACTATAATTACAGCATTTAAAATACTAAAACTGTTGCATTGAAAAGGTTAATAAATAGTTAAGCCATATTATTTGTATCACTGTGGAAATAACATTAATGATTATTCCATTAAGTTCTTCAAAGAAAGAAAAAAAACACCTATTCATGCTGTTTATGTAATACCTTCAATCACTGTAGGTACAATTTTTACATTGCAGCACTAAAGTAATCAATTTTTTAAAAACTTATTTATTATTTAAATAAATCTTCCAGAATCGTAACAATGACTGGATTCAAAACTGTAATAAATCCAATTTACAGAAAATGGTTACAATTCAAATCAGATTATATAATTATATCATGGTATGTAGATATATTTCAAAATACTACTAAGCATTTTTATAGAACCTTTATACGTATATGTTTTTAGAAATTTGGTTTACCCTTTTTTTGACTTGTAACAGATTGGAATTTGGTCATCGTTACATACTTAAACTTACTAGCGGAAAAGTGAATTTTGACTTGTTGACAACGTTGATGCAACTCACTTTATGTGTATTTCATTGACTTCCATAAGATAACTTATATTATTAGGTATATGTAGGTATATCTATATTAAAGTAAAATGCAACAAACTTTATGTACAATATTTTGTTAGCTTTATTGTGTGAAAGAGTTTATTTATTTTCCATTTATAAAGTGACGATTTTAACAAATCTTATGTATTCAGCCATATTATGTAAATTGTAAATGTTCAAAAGTACTGATAAGATTTTTCTAAATAAATGTGTGCAAGTGCACGTCATAAATATAACCAAAATGCTCTGAATTATTTGTCCTTCCAGAATGTGCTTGGCTTTTTTCTCTCTCATCATCCTTTATTGTTTTATTTTGAGTTCTTCCTTTTTACTTTATGGGCTAAACCACATCGCTTAGGATTTAAAATCAAAGCCAGAGTTAAGTTGATTTTAACCTTTTGGTGGCGTTAACTAGCTCATGTATTTCAATACCCCCATATGGAGATTATCGGCGACCAAAATTGCTGTATCAAGGGTTGATACGGTGACATATCAATGCTAATTTCTTGCCAAATCAACTGTTGATACAATCGTGGCCAAAAGGTTAAAGAAGTTTATAAATAAATTTTGTTAAAAAAAAAATGATAGGCTCCCATCTGAGGTTATGTGGGAAATTTGTAATATTATGTGTCATCGGGATATGGGGGTTTGTTTAACCCTTCCCTTATGGTGCTAGAAAATCCGTAGCATTTAGAATTTTGTGTTTTTTAAGTTGGATAAAAATGAATAATTTACATTTATTACTCATGTAAACCATTTTATTAGGAGTACATAGGTACATATGTGCATAAGTAAAATATTGTGTATACGTGTTGAAAACGAGGATAAAACATTGGCCACACATAAAACGCATGATACATTCATTACAACCGGCAGACCGCCGGCTAGTACTGACGACCATGCATGGTGGAACGTAGAGCGAAACTCCATAATCACCTCGCTCACTAGCACACCACTCGGCAAGTTATCAACGTATGCAGACATACGTATATATAAACTTTTTTTTTTCTGATTTATTCACAAAACATTTTTTTCTGTTGCGTTCGATAGATACATATATATTTTAATTATCTTGTCCAATACATAAATATGCATATTGCTGAGGAATGCCTAAAATATGAACTATGTGTTTAGTATATTTACAGATATATTTAAATAACTATATTCATGTAAAATCAGTTGACAGCACCGGCCAGGAAGGGTTAAATATAATTTAAATACGTATTTACATAACAAAGTTTCGTTACAAATAAAGAAGAATTATAGACTTGTTCTAAAGTCGGGAGAGAGAAAGAGATTTGTTTTGATGTATTCTAATTTAAAATCATACATTTATGGTGGAACAAGGCTGGCCTATGGCCTGCTCTTCTGGGGGTTTCTATCATCCATTGATGTTCGCTTTCAGCTCCTTCTATCCCTAGCTTATGATCACCTCAGTCAAGAGCACCGTACAGAATCATCTCGAATATGGTTGGTACCATTTTTCCGTTTGACCGCGGAATGTTTTTTCCATCGTCTCTGGACAAGATCTCTCTTGAATCCCCAAGCATCTACCTGGTTGCTGCAAACTTCCAACTGCCTCCCTCTGATTCACTATAGATTCAGGTATTTAGTGTCATTTTCAAAGGTTTATCTTCTGGTCCTCATCAAGGTGGCTGGCACACGGCCAGCCCCCGTCCCACCTTTCTCCATTACCGTTCAGTTCTCTCCGTCGGCGAGAATCGGGATGGGAAACATTAATCTTCCCAAGGCATAATTCCTACTGGCACCCCCGATGTCAACTTATCCCTAAAAAAACTCATTTAAAACAATATTTCGCACAAAGTCCCAGTCTGGTAAATGGAATCTTGGAATGAGCTTCTTATTAAAAATAATCAATTTAATTATTTTAAATCCTTTGTGATGTGATTTCAGTTTCATGCTGTACAAATATTACAATGTACATAAAAAACGGGTTACTTACTTGAATCAAATATGTTTATCAAATTGTACATGAAAATAAAAAACCTACCTAAATAAATCCTAACTGGTTTCTTCATGATGCGGAGCTCACTTAATGGTTTATTCAAACTCTTAAGTCAAAGTTGATTGAACAAAACTGTTAATGTAGATGATATCTTCAGCTTAAACATTTTTTATCAGCTGCTCCGAATTGAAGTATATTAACCCAAGTTAGCCATATTTTCAGTAGAGCTGATTGAAATTTGCCCGCTCCTGTTATTGATACTTAAATATGCTAAAAAAGCAAAAGTGGATGCATCTTCAGTGAATTCTTTTGAAAATTGGACAACCAGAGTTGACAGTATACATAATAGGCCACTTGCATGCATTTTATAATGACTTGGAAAAAATAATGTCGTAGTTAAAATGTTTCTACTAAAATTACGAAAATGTTACTAAAAAAATTTAGAAACTTATAGTTTTTTTATAATAAAATAAATAAATCCGCATTTTTAGCTCGTGACGCCACTATTTAAAAATGTCCGGCTCATGATTTCTTTATTTATTTTCATCAAATTCCAAACAGATTTTTTTTACTCAATGTATCAACACTGGAACTCCGTTGACTTTTGATGTTTTAACTGACATTGACGATTTGACATTACTTCATTCATGACCTACAAACTTTGTTTTACGAAATTATAAAGTAATCTTTTTGGTACGAAAAATGACTTGTTGAAATTGATTTTGTTTAGGGTCAGTCTGTATACCGTTTTATTTGGACAGTTGAATATTCTAATAGCCATCTTGTGTAACAAAAATGTTAAAGAGATAGCAGTAGCTCATCTTTTCTGACACAACTAAAAATGTTTATTAAATATGCATATTAACACTTCTTAATACTAATAAAATTAATGAAAAACACTTTTCATTAGTTTAATTACAATGAGGAACAACTATTTCAGTCACCGGAGAAGCAAAATCATGCATTTTAATTAATTTAAAGCTTGGTAAAGTTTCAAGTTTTTGTAAAGCTTTTAGGTTAGATTATTTTTAGGTACGAAAAAACCCCAAACTAAGAACCTGAAAACCTATTTTAGGTCTAATTAACATGTTGTATTATATGTAAAATAGGTTTTAGGTTCTTAGTTTGTTTTTTTTTTAAATAATAAACAAAAATAACAATAAAAGTACATGCTTATATGCATACTTACTCCCACTCAGAATTTTGACAGATGTTATGATATGAAGTTTATTCAATCAGACTATCGGCTCGGCAGCTTGTATCCATAATGATGAGGGTGCAAACATTCACAAAATCAAAGTATATTTATTACATGAGTATAATTTACATCTGAAAAGTTGAATAATATCAATCAAATGGTAGAAAATTTGGATATGTTTAAAAATAAGACTGTTCAGCTGTTTTCTTTGAAATAATCAGTAAAGTGGATTAAGGAAAAAATAATTTGGTGAGATGTAACATTTTTGGTACGCTTCCTTATTCGACTCTACCATTCATGTAGAATTAGTCTTTTTTTAAAATAATTTTTGGCTCATTAATTTATTTTTTTTGACTCTTATAAATTATGTCCCGTCCTTTCGGTTTATAAAAAATAGCCCCATTTTTTGGAGTCAATTTTTCAAAATATCACCCTGGTTTAAAAAATATTTTTTACAATATCTTTCAATTTTTGCCGAATTGAATTTTTTTTTTTAAATGTGATGCAAGTGGCCTATTCATAGTTGTTGATTTTAGCATTAGCATAACAGCTCATGGATTTCGTGTAACTGAAAGGAAATATCTATTTACAAACAATATCAATAATTTGACTATCTGCAACCTATTGTGAGTATGTATAATATATTGATTGAAAAAATACCTTGAAGAAGAATACATGTTAAAAAATATGCAAAACACCAAAATTTGTCGCATGATTCAATGTCTACCCTGCAATGAGATTATGAATAATAAGTTCAAATAAATATTGCAAGAAATTACAAATCTAAGCACTTCTTCATTCACTTAACAATAAATACTCTACACAAATTAGTATATTATGACTAGTGCATGAAAATAATAATTTCACTACTAAACCAGCAAATTCACTGTAGATCCATTCTTCAGAATGTAACTGTATTTTTGCATTTTTCTTACTTGATATAGAAAACTCGAGATAGGCCTGTGCTGTAAAACTAAACATATAAAAAAAGTCTGATTAGTATGTGAATCAGACTACTGGCGCCACCAGTAGCTTCCCACAAAAGCATTTTTATTAATTGACTGCTTCTAATATTAAATTGTCCAAAATCCATTTTGATGTTGTTGATATGTCAAATCTTTCAAATTTGCACAGTTTTTTTGACTGATATTCCTAGACCAACCCAACTATTTTCAGTTCCCAACTCATTCCCATCCTGCGGAGCTTTGAAAAAATGAGTGTATAAATCTCGAGAAAACTACTTGGTCTGGTAATCACTACATAGTAGGTAGCACAGATATGTAATAAAATACATAGTTATAACTTTAATTTTTTGTTAGATGTGGCAGGACATAAACAAACATTTGCTTAGCTGAATTACCTATTAAATTCGGAGCAGTCTAAGTTAATGATTTGTCTTCAAATAAAATAATTGGTTTGTTACTTTACAAAAACAAGCTAGCCTTTTTTCATATATTTTCAGCGGAGGACTCATCTGGTGAATTCTATATCATGGATTTTCTTTCTAATAATAAAGCATAAATTTTTTGCTTGCCTGATCTTACTACTAATGCATTTGCGTGTATGTTACGTATCCTTCTTGATTATTATATGACTGTTTTTGTTTGACATGCGAACATACATTATCACACTCATCAAATGTTACACGCGTAAGTTTTATTTTTGTATTAAATCTTACTTTCAACATGAATCATTCACTTATTGCAGAACTCATAGACTTTAACTACACATACCCGTACTTAGATCTCACTTCATAGTTAATTTTTTAATCTACGTGTTAGAAGAACAACACTTTTCTAATCATAAATATGAAAAATTCACCTTAAACAGAAAAGTTGGAATTAGACATAGTCTCAAAACCTTCATTTTACAATACACCATGTTTTTCTTCGATGTAACAATGCAGTGTTTCCCAAACTTTTGTTGATTCATGGACCCCTTGTTAAATCCAGTTTTTCCAAAGGCTCCCCGTGTCAATTTTTAAATGGAGTGATACTTAGGTGTCATCACAGTAAGTGCTGAAAACTCAGCTTCGCGGCTCTCTTGAGAGGAAACCGTGGCACACGCTTTGGGAACCACTGTAATAACAAATAATTCATCTTTACAAACAATTAATAAACACTAACATCAGGAAAGTGAAATCCATAGACTCTGTAATACTGTGTGTACCCGAAATGAAGAAGGATAATAATTTCTGACAAATTTATGGAAAAATTATGTTATTTTATGGAAATTAACAGCTTTTGATAAACTTGTGGAAATATAAATTTCTTCTTTTTTATTTTGGCTTCCACAGATTTATAGCATCTATGTACTCATCACTCCTGACTAACATGTTCAACAAAATCCTATGTCAAATATATTTTTTTATAAAAACATGCTTTTATCTATCACAATTAAATCAGGCTTTTTAACTTAACAAAATAATTTAATTTAACGCATAACATTGTATTTTAAATTCATAATAATTATTTGTAATAAATCTTTTGTCTTATTAATACTCCTACATACGAATGCTTCAGAGCTTATTTATTTTTCTTTCCAACAGGGACCACCGGGACTTGATGGAATGAAGGTACGCATATTTGACATATTTAAATTTAAATAATTCACTAATGTATTATATTCACCATTTTATAATTTAACTAATAAAAGTAACAAACATTATGAACGTCAATAACACACTGGTGTTTGATATCTTCATTAAAAAATACATACATATTTATGATCATCTCACATTTTAACAAAGATTGAAATTTTGTTACTAATCAAGCAACTAGTCAACACATTTCAAAGTATTATTTGCACCTTTACCTGCTAAAAAAACTCTATTATCTAACTTTGCACAAGTTTCTTTATTTGAAAAATCACAGTACAGGGTAATGATATCAAATAAAAGAATGTCTGCAATATTATAATTTTTTTACTTTAAAATTAATTTTTAGGGTGCTCAAGGTGAGCCTGGATCGAAGGGAGAAAGAGGAGACCCTGGCTTACCGGTAAAATAATTCAAACATTTTATACAACGCATTTCAGGAACACATTTTTTTTTTAAATTTTGTGTTTAGTGACATCTACCAAAAACTTTACTAAGTTCTCAAAGTTTATCATAGAAAGCATAGTATTCGGGATTCAGTTTGAAGATTCCTACAAAATTATATTTAAATTCAATCTTTTACGAAAGATAATCATTTTTATAGATGCATGTTTTTTTGCAAGATGCTCTTTTGATGAAAGTATTAATGTATTATATATTTTTTCTGCTAACCAAATTAACACAATTATGACAATTTCAGGGTACTGACGGAATTCCTGGACAAGAGGTGTGTATGCATACAAAATATATTTAAAATCTTAAATTCATGTGATTAATATGTAGAAAACATGTTTAACCCGTGGTTTGCACGCCACTCGAATTCGAGTCATATGTTATTATTACTGTGATGGATTTCATAAATTTGTCAAAATGGGATGTTCATTCTAAATTATGATTGGTTCAGAGATATGGGCTATTAAACAAAGCATTCTTATTGACAAACTGAAGTTAAAATTTTTGCAACTAGGGTTTTAGAAAAAATATTCATTCCGTGCAATTATTATAGTTGTGTTTACAAAAGTGTTTTCGAAAATATCGAAATCAGTAATAAGTAAGTAAAAAATATTACATTATTTATTATTATGCAATCCTTGTAAAGTTTCTAATATTTTTCTAATTCTAATATTTTTATTTTAACACCGTCTTGACTTAGTTATTTCCATATTAAATTGATTGATTTAATGCACATGACTTGCATAGTCCGTAAGCTATAATACTTGGCAATTAATATAAGTACATATATCCTATTTTTACACACGTTTAGTAAAAAATATTTATAAATTCTCTTGTTATCCATAGCAACGGGCTAGTACAGGGACCCGTGATTGCGCAAACTCCGGATATTTATTGAACAGCTACTTGTGCAAACCATGGGTTAACTGTGTACATATATAGAATTATTGTCACAGTGATACAAAATAAAGGTTTGTTAATGAGGAATAGAGAAGAAACTGCAATCCATCTATGGTGCCAATGTTTCGCCTTGATGGGAAAGAAGGCTCAAATACCTGGTGAGTCATGTCGTGGAACCAGTTCCACCATATCTCCCAGCATCCAATGACAACTCTAGTGGCCCTTATTAGGGACTGAGCTACTGAAGTACAGTAACTATCAAAGAAATTACATGAAACATGGGAGTTAGTACAATGTTTCTTCGTCTTTGGCCTGAGTGCTTACAGGAGCTATTCGGACTGCCATATCAACGATAATAAAAATAATAATGGTTTATTTATTTACTAATTTCAGGGACCTAAAGGAGATAAGGGCTACAAGGGAGAACCTGTGAGTATTTCTTGAGGAATTAATTTTGAAAACAAAAGTTTTTCTTGTTATTTGTTAAATAAGATAAAGTCTTTTAATGTGTATTTGTCACAATCATACATCATGCATCTTCCATGCATGCTATGGCTGCCATCAAATAACTGGCTTTGCTTTCAATAAATAATAGCACTTGGTTCAGCATTAGAATAAGAATTTATCTTGTTATGCAAATTTCATTTTATATCCTTTTTATGTTTCCCTCTTACTTAGTACCTAATATAGAGCAACCACCAAGAGATGGAGGGTGGTGAAAACGGGAAATTCAAATATGTACCAGCATACATAATTCATAATTTTTGTGTATTTTTTGGAACCAAATATACTTTTATAATTTATATGATTGATTTCACTGTCCCCATGCTCTCGGTGCAGAAGTATAGTTACCTATTCTTATAAATAAAATTAAATAAAAACTGAACCCCTGTCATGTTATTTTGTTTTATAATTTAAACATTATGCTAAATTCAACAGCAGATTTTTTTTTAAATTAAAAATATTAGACTTGCTCTTAGAAATACAAAATAATAATTTAAGTACTAAGAAATTGGCAGTTACAAAAAAGAAGCTGTAGGAATTCTCATTACCTGAGATGGTTACAATGCACCAGTATTGTAATTGCTACATCACTGATTATAACTGAACTATGTATTTGTACCCATGAAAAATCATGGGAAAATAATAATAATAAAAATAATTGGATGATTTGTATAGCGTCGTTTTTGTGAAAAATCACCTCAAGGGCGCTGTACTTAGAGTAGAATCATTTTAAAGAGATTCTTGCTTGTATAGTGGTGTACTGTATCATAGGACTTCTGGGGGTAAGGGGAAACTGCAGGCGGGTGTTCCAAACTATTTCGAACCAATTTGAACCACTATCAGTGTCCACAAATACATTCAAAGTACACCCTTTAAAATGATTTGCCTGTAACTTGACATGCATTGTTCCACTTTTAAAAATGGCCTGCAAAAGTAAGCCATATAAAATACATTATAGGTAGGTACCTACTTAATCATTTGTCTAGATTTGAAAAGATTCTATTTTAATTTGATAATTTCCTCAAGACATTCATCCGTTCGAATTTAGAAGAGTTCATGCTCGTATGTTCGGACTAACGTACGCACAATGGAAATTATGTTGTATAAGGAAGAAGAATTATAAGATACTGATTTAATAATATTTAACAGGGTCCCATTGGGAAGCGAGGTAGGAAGGGTGACAAGGGGGATAAGGGTGACCAAGGGGTGCCCGGACTGGATGCTCCTTGTCCCTTAGGGCCAGATGGCCTGCCTCTACCAGGATGTGGATGGAGACCTCCAAAGGTACTGATACTTTTCAATTGATTGACTGTACTTCCCATCCGGTACCTTCCTATAAGAGGATGAACATCCTATTCCAGATAAAATACAGAAATTTCATAATACAAAACCATCATTCTACAAAATATATCTATCCTAGAAAATATTTGAACTGAATTTACCTTCCAGAAAATATCTCCCAAAATATCTTCCCCGCCAGAAATAAAACGTCAACTGAATTTCCCCACCAGGAAAAACATGTCAAGTGAAATTCACTATGTATTAGAAAATATGTCAAGTGAAATTAACTATGTATTAGAAAACATGTCAGGTGAAATTCAGTATGTATTAAAAAATATGTCGACTATATTTCCCTACCAGGAAGAAAGACGTCAAATAAAATTCTCTATTAGAAAATTTATCTATTGAATTTCCCCACCAGGAAATATGTCAATTGAGATTCACTGCTAGAAAATATATCGATTGAATTTCCCTACCGGAAAATATGTCGATTGAACGTTAATGATGTTACACTTCTAGAATTGAGTTTAGAAATATTTTTTGTGTGTGGATTTAGTGGCTGTAGTTAAGTAGATAGTAGAATAAGTATTTTTTTCTACTAACAATACTTATTTTCAAATAAAACATATAATATTCTTACTTTTCTTAAAACAGCAGCTTTTCGATGAAAGTTGGGATAACTTGACTAGATCAGATGTAAGTATTGGAACTAATTTGGCTACTAACATGAAATACATATTATGTTTTAAAATCAAATAAACAAAATTATATATGTATATGTACATAATACAACACATTTACTAAAAACATATATTATCGGCCCAATTCCAAAGTAGCGAATCTGCAAAAGCATCATTTCGCGATACTGATGTTTGTGGTTTTTGAACTGGTATCAAAAATCGATTTATATTAATATCCATCAAATCTATAGATATTAACGTATATGAAGCTGGTTTAACAATAATATAAATCGATGTTTGATGCCAGTTCAGAGACTTCAAACCTCAATATCTCGAGGTGATATTTTTGCAGATTCGCGACTTTGACATTGACTCGACGATATGTACATATATTAATTGGTGTTGGTTTTCAAAATTTCACGCACTAATCAGCATAAATTTTATTTTGGACAGCCGCTATATAATTCGAGTTTGGATAATAATACGTTGTCTAATGTAAGTATCTCACAATAGGAATAAAAATATATGTCTTTGTAATTATTTTTACAATGCTTTCATTATAATTTAAAGAAGTTTATTGCTAGGCTATTATGTTATTGAATTATATGCATTTTTGCATTTAATGTGGCGAGACAGCGCTCACAGTATTTATATAATTATTTGTAAATTCAACAGTTCATTCATTGCACTTACTTAAAAGCGTAAATTTAATTCGTTTTTAATTTATTACAATGTTTTTCGGAAAGGTTTATTATATACAGTTTAAAAAAACGATTCAAAAACTGATTTATTACACTCACAACTAGATAATTTTAGACTTCTTAATTTATTTTTCATATTTATGTGCCTTTAAAACGAATCTATATTTCTCTAACTACATGCTGTTAGAATCCAGCCCTATATAAAATCAGATGGCGCTGAATTATTGGAATGCAATGGTAGAGCCTTAATTCAAGATTGGGTGTGCCGGGCCTCTGAAGTGCAGGATTATTGAGATTCTATTAAAATTGGTGGAGGTATAGCATTGTATTAACCAACTAACCCGACATTACTAACCTTTAACAGGAAATAAACCCCCCCTCCCCTCCGCACGAGGGCATCGACCCGGGGCCCGAAGAGAGGGAAGAACCGGGAGAAGAGTATGATGACAATCAAGACGGGAATGATGAATACGAAGAATACCCAGACAACGGCGCCACAAACGTCCACCATACGGACAAATAACATATAGCTTACTCCAACGACACCGTCTATAACAGACTTAATACTAACAATTCCGGAGTGGTGTTTACTTTAAGGTTGCTTCTTTTAATTGTGGTGGTGTTCTGTGAACTAGTGATGACAGCCATGGCATTATAACAATCTTAAATTCATCTAGACCACTGTTAACTAAAAATTATCAACTGATTAACATTAATTTCTGTCTAAAGTTACTGGATTATTTAAACACGGGTGTATAAAATGGTGTGTGCATAGTATATTTTCAGATGTGTAAGTATTCCTTATATTTAATTAATTATATAGTTATATGTTGATTTCATGGGAAATAAGGTTATATTCACAACAGTGGTATTTTAATTTGATGCAATTATTACTATTTATCCTAATTTTATGTGGAATCTAACACGGGAGTTGCACGCTGGTGATTTTGCCAAGTGGTTTTTGCCTATATTAAGAACTTCATAGAATAGAAAGGAAATCTGAAAGCTTTTTGACTCTTAACGGGGAGAGGGATGTCGGAGAGTTATTATTTATAAATTCAAAATAATGATAATATTATTGTGCAATACGATAAACATGGTGTTTTCAAAGACAAAAATATTCATTACGTTTTTTTTTTTAATTTGCATGGGCTTCATTTATCAAAATATAATCAGAAATATTACACATTTCTGACCGTTAAACGCATTTTTTACAAAAACATTTAAAAAGTTGAATATCCTTAAAAAATTTTGTGAAAGTTTTTCTTTAATATGTCGATAAGATAAATTTAAAAAAAGAACAATGTGTAGTTTAAATTTTTCATAAACACTACGTAACTTTAATGTTTTAAATTTTTTTTTTAATGCCGATTATAAATCTTTGGTTAAGTTTATTTACAAAAATGTAACGAGAAAGGATTAATAATATTTTTCTCCACTTTAAAAATCATATTCATATTTTAAATATTTTGTAAAACATACAATAGGATGGTCAGAAAAAGGAATATTTTTGATTAGATTTTGATAAATGCTAAGCCTATGTAAATTTATAAAATATTTTTATATTTAAAAACATTATGTTTATCGTATTGTGTAATAATACTATCAATATTTCGAAATAATAAATAATTCCGCACCGACGTCCCTCTCGCCCTTAATATGAGCAGAGCACAGTTCTTGTTATTTTAATATTGGTCGAACGTTTTTATCAGCTTGCCATAGGAATATTATGAAAATAAACATTTTGAATGCTCCAAATTGAACCATGCTAACCTTAGGTCAGCCAAATGTTGAGTTCCTTCTCTGCTTTTCATTGATTTCATTTTATCATTACATTAATTAATTGTTTTACTTTTCAGGAACCACACTTGGATTGGATGAAGCTTCAACGAATAAAAAACAATGTTAACTAGATATGTAGTTAACTAAAAACAATTCCAATCTTAATTTTAAGTTAAGTGACTGTGGACTCAACTAAATATTAATATGTAAAATGTGAAAAATACCATGACATTTTCAAAAAATAGAGAAGTCTTCTGTAAATACAATGTATTTTGATGTTTTACAATACTGCTCTTGCTGAATGAACTAGTGGTGGGCAAAGCGGCTCGGTTTAGTGATCCGGATCACTAAATCAGCTCTCTGTAAAGACAATCCACATGAAAACTGGACAAAAAAAGTATCATGTAAGAGCGTCTTTAGGAGGGCCAAGGGAGCGAGGGAGAGGGCGTGGTGCGGGGGGACGCGAACCGTCGTTCAATCGAGCCGGATAACCGAACCGGTACACTACAAAGAGCTGATTTAGGGATCCGGCTCACTAAACCGAGCCGCTTCGCCCACCACTAGAATGAACTACTCATAATGTAGATATAAGAATATTTAACTAAAAATAATAACAACAAATCTTCAAAGCTCTTTCTATTTGCTTATTGAAAATACAAAAATGAATACATATTGCTTGGATTTTACTACTCAAAATCCACTTGGATGTGAAAATATTATTTGACTGAGTATGATACATTATATTATATTTCATAAAAATTATGCACACATTTGGTCACCATAAAGTTTGAAATTATGTAATTTTAAATATGTGTTGTGTCTAAAAAAAACTTATACATAGATATTTTAAGATCAGTGCGAATTTATTTGTTTAAAAATTAATTGTAACAAAAACAAGATTCAATTCCCTTTATCGTCGTTAATAGAATAATCAATTCTGCTTTAATTTAATTTTTCTGAATGCAATTTCAGATTTACTGAACACTAGTATTTATTTGATGTACAATGTGTAAATATTATTTCCGTAAAATAGATAAATTTGCCATAATTTAAGTAAAACTATATACATTAATCTATTTTTAATACTATGTATAGTGCCTTTGTTTGCAACCGAAATTATTTTTCACTGACACGCATAATTCTTGTTTAGGGGGAAATTAAATTAATTTGAAATTTGTTTGATTTTATTTGATAAATGTTCAGGGTTAATGATGTTTTCATACAGCAAGAAAGTCACTGTCTATTATATAAAGCTTATGTTTGGAAAACTCACTAGTAGTCCATTGATTATTTATCTTTACAGGGGTTGATAATATTTTTTTATTAATTTTTCTTACAAACAATTTTGTTTGATTGTTTGCGCGCATGGATGGAATTTGCAATTAAATTAGCTGATCTTTGTGTGTAACTCTTCTATTTTATAGGTAAATAGTACATATTTATTATTCCACATATAATTTTCGTGTCATTTCATTATAAAGCCATCACTGAATATATATGTAATATTTTTTTATAATGAATCTCGAACAACGTAGAATAATTATTGCTAATAATAAAGATAACACAATTGGAGAACACGTTTTGTGGCCAAATGACTATTGTAACATATTTCAACTAAGAAAATGAGTACATTTTGCTTTTCATTCATCTAACTGTAAAAGAAATGGGACTAATAAAGGTTCAGTTTAAAATAAATACAATTATTTGACATAAATTTTATTCTTAGCAAAAATACATCAATCACATTTATAATTTGGCAATACATAGTGAAGAGATTTAATTTGGCCTACAGCCTTGATAATATTGTGAATTCAATTATTTAAAAAAAAAAGCTTTTTCAAAACAATGAACACAAAATAAATCAATCACATTTTCAAACCATTCAGCAATTTTTTTTTTGATATTACATATCACTCAATAATCACAAAAAAGTTAATATTACAATATATTATTATTGGAGGTTAAAGAAAACACACAATAAAATAAATTAAACCATTGTTCAAAGGTCAGGTAAAATATCACACTGAAATGAGAAATAATATGAAATATCAAGAATAAATAAAGATTAGGCCCAAAACCTCAATTTAATCTCTAACAAATTGGTTCTCATTCCAAAGATTAGTGAAATTGATTTTCCACGATAACATAATACAGGAAACGATAAGAAGCATACCTACTGCTTTATTTTAATTAAATTGAATAAATAAGATGAGACCTTTTTGTTTGGATGACCGAAAACTATGATAAAAAATGTTATTTTTTATGAAATTTTCTCACTCTAAAATAAATGTTATGAAATTGAATTGACTTTTATTTTATAAAGATATGCACAATAAACAGACTTGTATAGGTAGGAGCATAGTTAAATATATACATATTAAGAGTTGGTAGTATATAACTATGAAGAATAAATAATACCTAATAATTTCATTATTAAATTCAACTACTCTGAATTGAACTTATGCTATCCCGATTGTTCCGGAGAACCTACAAATTGAAGAGATTTAATTTGCAAAATAAATAGTAACACCATAACATTACTGAAAACAAATGTGGTTGCATAGCAGTTTTTACTGGTAAGAACTAGATAATAAATATTAGTAACAGAATGACATAAGCAAATAAAATAGCTAGAGATACAATTTTCAACACAATAAGGAACATAAACTCTGCTACAGATCTGTATTATTAACATATTTTAGCGAAGAAAATCAAATAAAACAGAGTTAGCTAACCCTTGTTTGTAGACATATCGAAATGTTTAGCAATAATAATTTAGGCCTTAAATACCGAACAAATTACGGATTGAAAAGAGCTGAACTAAATCTAAAGTTATCTAAATAACTTTATTTTACTGACTTCACAGAACAGAGGAAAACATATTGTAGAGATATCTAAGTATGCACATATATATTTGTCGTTAGATATCCTGAATATTTGAATATTTGAATATTTTAAAATACTGCAATATTAGCCGAACCTAACGAAGTGACGATGTTGGAACATAATCGGTTAATTCAAATTGGAGCAGTTTACTGAGAAGTTTACACAAGTTTACTGAGAAGCTTACGGAGACGTTTACATACTACTATACTACTCTTAAGGTTAGTATATCAACGATCGAGTGTTTAAATGTTAACACATAATTTTGTAATAAGATATTTCAAAAACAGTCAGAAAGATTAATAATATTTTGTGAAATATACTAATTAGGGTGACTTGGTACGTTCATTAGTAAATACATAATATTATTCTTAAAATAGGATTCAAAATACACTAAGTGACCTTGAAAAGCTGCATTTCTAGAGAAATTCTTAAAACATACATATTTTTAAAACATGAAAACAATAACAAAATAAATGCAAATACGAGTCAGACTTCACATGGATTATTGTAGCCAATATATAGTAAAATGTTAACTTCACATATTAAACGGGAATAACCATTCCACCAAGCCCCGTTTTAAATGGTTATGTATATAATGCGATGAGATATAAATGGATAAGTTATGTGAGATTTTCTGACTACATAAATATAAATGGTTACAAAACACATTTTACATAAAATTGTCGTTATAATTTTAAAACACGTTGGCCAAATTCTTTGCCTCACTAAGGGAATAGGTTCGACATCTTTGCAAAAGTTTAAAAAAAGTTTGTAGATTCTTAATTTATTCATTGAATTGTCAATATAACAACAACTACCTGTGTAAAACATTTGATTCATCTGCAAGATTCATAAAACACAGCTTATTGACTTGAAACAACAAATGAATTGACCTTATGTGGATAACTAGACAGAATGGAGTCATTCGTCTATTGTAAAGTAAACTATTGAGGAATGCGGTAAATATGAATACATTAAATGTAATAAGGAACTTAACTTAGTACATACTACTAAAAGCGAAGTAAACGTTTTCTGAATAAAAAGAGATAAATATGTATTAAATCGGTATAATTATCATAAATTTACATTCAAATTGAAGAAAAAACATCTGTCGATATTGTTACTGTAATCTACGCTATTTAGAATCTTTTGTTATGATAAAATTGGTAAGATAATATGTTTCTCAATACGTACAGCATAATTGGCAACATTTGTTTGGTTGTCTTATTTTAATGTGAGATGTGTATTCAAAATGAAGTTAATACTAAAAATATCTAATAAATATGTTTCACATTAATATTTAAAAAATGCATGCTTCTTAAAAGATTGAATTGACTAGAAATAGCATTGCTGTTATGCAAATATAAAATATGCATTGAGATTCCAGACGTTCAGGTCAGAGCAACTTGATGAATCTACGTTCACCAAAGCAGAAATCCGATTGCCCGAAGCAGCAAAAACTCCCAAACGGTGAGCTCTGGTGTAACAAATTTTGCACAGATTTTTGTTGTTGAATTTATATGCAACTACATATTTTCAGCTGGTAACATTATTTCTATCAAGACCTAAGGAAATTTATCAGTTAAACAACCAAAAATAAAAAAAATAAGGGTTTAAGATATTTTTTTCGAATGCATTCTTGGAGTAAAGTTATGAATGGCAAATCAAGATTATTAAAACATAATTTTACGCAATTTTGGAAGATATAACTTCTTAAATATGAGAGTCGACCTAATTATTACAATTTCCCAAGGATGAATGTTAGTACATACATTATTGAGCTCTATTAATCCTAAATGTGTCAACCTAAAATGAAACTCTGTATAGAATCTTCAAGATGTAAAATTTTACATACAAATTGTAATTTTACGCTAATTTCTCAAATATGAGCATAATACTAAGATGGCTATATTGACACATAATACTTTGGTAATTCGTAGATTAATTAATTTATTAATGCCACTAAAAACTTGTTAATTTTGATTGAAATGGTAAAGTAAAAAAATCACAATGCCAATTGATTAAAACAGAAATTTAGGCCTTTGAAATCAACTCCTAAATTAAACTTACAACACTCAGTGAGAAGAATCAATACTTTTTTAACAGCTATAATTGAGATCTTGAGATCCACAAATTTTTCAGAACATAAAAATAATCAATTAGGGCCTGTTTTACCAAATAAAAATAAACTTCTAATCAACATTACTCAACAGATTATAAAAAAAATCATGCTTCTACAGTAGAATCATCAGATTCTTTCTTGTGTAGTGGTGTACTGTATCGTGGGACTTCTGTGGGGTAAGGGGGGACTGCGGGTGGGTGTTCCAAACAATTTAGAACTAATCTGAACCACTACCGGTGTACACAAATACATTCAAACGTACGCTCTTTAAAATGATTTACCTCGCCTTCCTTAATAAATTGAAACTCTCTGAAAATAGTTTTAATGTTTAGCAACAGTTTCGCAGTCACAACACGGGCATGTGACTAGTCTGTTTGTCGCAAAATACAAAAAAAAAAACCTGAAAAAGCTATTGAAACTGAATAAAGAAAAAAAAATGTAATAAAGGTTAAATACAGATTCATTGAGTTGATTCACGGACAGAGAACAAATTATGCAACACTTTTTCTCATCTCTGTATATTTGAAGAGTTGATGGTGGCTGCATAGGGATCTTAAGATTCATCAGCCATTCGATTACATCTAAAGTTTCATCGTGCGGCATTACTATTTTCCAATGGCATTGACTATGACCAAGTGTATGCTGTGTGCAGTTTGGGTATGAATGTGCAAAGAATATTTGAAAATTGCAATTTTATTATAACATTCCGCTGGTTGTTGTGGTCGACTGAATAAATGAGCGTACAAGTTCCTTACAGAATTAATGGAAAAAATATATTATGGTTAGAAATTTGTTGAATTTTTTAAATTTTCTTTCTCTGGTTCGTTTTTCTTAGGGTAGGGGCACAGGTTTTCAGCCTTTATGAACTGCACGCCACAGTCCATAAATTAATAATAAACTTAAATTCATTGCTCTATAACCAAAGGTAGGCTGTGTTTAATTTTTTCAAGTTTGGGTATAATTGTGCTTTGAATATTTGAAAATGACTATTTTATTATCATATTCAGTTGATTATTATGACCAACTGAATAAATAAATATATTAATTCACGGAGAAAATACATTTTGATTCGAAATTTGTCGCATATTAAAATTTGTGTGTAATTTCTTTTTATGATAAATTTTTTTTGGGTAGGTAAAACTTTTCAGTGAATATGTACTGCATGCCACTGTTATTTACCTTATACAAATGGTAGGGCGGCCACTCTTCGACAATGTATTTAGTTTGCAAAACAGACCCTTGGCAAAATAACAAGTTAAAGCACGCCACATAACAATTCCAAGCATCGTAAAAGAACTCAGTCGATGATGGTGTAAGAATACAACTTGTATTTCCCGATGTATGGTTTGAGTTGCTCCTTTCTGTACGGCTTCACAGCGATGCAGGTGGGCATGTTCTCCGGTTGCTCCATCCAGATGGTGTGCTTGATCTCGTGCTCATCCAAAATTTTGGCAACCTTCATTAACCCATCTTCATTTGGCACCTATAAATATTATACAATGGAAATAAATAAACTGATATAGGGCAAGATGGGAGAACTTGATTCAAGTGCAAAATAAAACATTTGGATTTGAAAGTTAACTTGTTACTGAGACGGTGATTGATCATATCTACCTTTGACACAATGTTACAAGAGAGTGAAAACAATGGAACAAACATTAAAAACGAAGAAGAGATCACTGAATCAATGATTTGTAACAATATGGGTTGTGTTGAGACTAATGAAGCGGAAAATACCTAAATTAAATAGACTATGAGGTGATTTTTC
>JAHDVE020000852.1:0-22312 GCA_022606495.2 Halesus radiatus
ATGAAATATCTTCAAGTGACACAAGGTTTTTAACCAAAACCTAAAAAAATGATCTTTCATAATGCATTTTTAACCAATTTATATTTTCAATTTTTAATTATTAGTTATTTTTATTGAGATTTAAAAACCTCATTTTAATATTTAATCTTTGTTGAAAATAATATTAACATAACCTAAATGAAACATGAAAATGGAAAAAAATGACAGAAAATAAAAAGATTTCAGTCGCATCTGAGACTCGAACCCGGGACGTCTGCCTATCTGGGGCAACAGCTTAACCAACTTAGCTAATGAGACTAGTTCAATTTATGTCATCTTCATCGATATCATATCTCAAATTCAAGATTTGTCAATATTCGCCATTTTTAATCCCATATTATTAGCAGCTATCTTTATAATGATTACAAAGTTCTTAAAGAACATAATTGCAAACTATCCGATTTTTTATTTATAAATTAAACAAGTCAACTAATACAAATCCAATACGGTGTATTACAAGGCAGTGTTATAAGCCCGGTTTTATTCCTGATATATATTAATATTATATGCATTTTAAACTGCCATTAGTTTCGCAGATGACACAGTTCTTCTCTTCCATGGAAATTCGTGGGATATTGCATTCGAAAAAGCTACAGAAGGGATGAATCTGGTAAAACAGTAGCTTGTTTCTAAAACATTAAATGACGCAAAAACTAAATATATTAAATTTAAAATCCACAGCAAGCATACAGATAACCTCAACCCCAACCTGAAAATAAAAACTGCTTAAATGTGAACCAAGAAGTTGCTTGCAAGTGCCCAAAATTGAATGAAGTACAAACAATAAAATACCTAGGAATTATCATTCATCAAAACTTAAATTGGATCTCCCTAGTTGAAAATGTAAGCAACAAATTTCAGAAGCAAAAAATCAAGACATTAAAAAACATTTTAGATAAAGAACAACTAAATACAATTTAATTCGCCTTCAGCCAATTTCATCTACAATATGGTTTTATCGGATGGGGAAGTTCATACGATTCCACTACAAAACCAGCTATCATACCTCAAATGAAAGTTTTGAAAACTATTCTTAAAGTCCCCATCATAACTCCTACTGACTATGCTTTTTAATGCCCTAAATTGAATGTCTCTAAGGGAATTATATTTAAAAGATATTTTAAAGTATGCATTCAAAAACCACGATAACTTTGCTCATACAAACTCGGGTTGATTCACAAGATCCTTATTATAACATACATTTCATCAACCTGCAACTAAAACAACTTTTGGATAAAGAAATTTGCAAAATTTTTCTATAAAAGTATTTAACATCCTCCCTCCAGCAATAAAAACCATTTCAAAATTAACCGACTTCAAAAGAAGTATCAAGATATGGATTATGGTCACGGTAAGGAATAATATAAATATAACGTTGCAACCTAATAGAGTAAATAGAGTTTAACGGTCACGGTAATGTTTTCTCCTAGATATTGGAATTTTTATTCATTTATTGAATTTCAATTTTCTCCTAGTAATATTTTAATATACCTAAACTTACTTAAAAACATTAAAAAACTTACAAAAAACTTGACCTAATTTATAATCCATACATAAAACCATAACGTTAGAACGGGGTATCCCATATATGTAAATAATAAAGTTCTTCAGTAGGTACCCACTTGTGCTTTGAATTTGAAGATGTTCTACCCAAACAAACCTTCATCTTTTGAATATGTAATCTGTGGCTAAACAGAGTGGTATATCTATGTGCTAACCCCAATATAACTATACTAATACTAATTTTAAAACGTTATAGCAACAGTTTTACATATTGGATTTCATTCAAATTATACTCTAAACCTTTCCGTCACTGATAGGAACAAACTGTGCTATTGTCAGCGAAACCGGTTGAGTAATTTTTGAGAAAATCGAACACAGAAAAACAGACAGAACAGACAAACATTCATTTTTTATGTATGGATTACTTCTTTGAATAAAACAAAAACTAACATGGTGCCTTTCGCAGAAAATGACCGACATTGATGCTCAATATGGGCATTGTACTGATGAAATAAACAGATCGATAGTTACTATTATTAATACTGGTTCCCAGAAAATAATAATCATTTTAAATAGGTGTAAAGTTTATAATGTCAAACCGCAGAGTGATTGGTTCAAAATATCTTAAATTCTCCTTTAGCATTTCCATGGCGTCTAAAATAATTCTAGACAAAAAGTAATAAGTGTTTGTCAATAAATTGGACTGATTATAAATAGTTAGACAAATTGGAAACGTTGTGTTTGATAGAATACATCTATTTTGATCACAACAGCAATCCGTGATTGGCATAAGAATTCAAGACTAAAAGCAAGATTTTTGTTTACCGTAGAAATTTTAAAAATTGATTTCACCTAAATTCCATTTATTTCGACGTGTCTTCTTCTCGTGAATTTTCTCATCCCACGTATTCCAGATATTGCGTATTGATACAAAGATGACTACGCTATCAGAAGCCATCATATCTTATTGATTCATAAATATAAATAAATATGATTTAGATAAATAATGTAAGATCTCATCAAAACTCGAAGCAATAAATGGAAATACTTCAACTTTTCAATAATGTTCCCAAAAATAGTAATTTGCTCCTTAACTGAAGGTTTAAAAAAAATCTTTCTGGAAATGGGTTCTCTTTTCGGTAAAGCGATGAAATAACTCTTTGAATCCACCCCCACCATTCTATATCATCAGTCTTGCACTGTGGTGAACACGCCCATAGAATGGGAGCCTTCATAAAATGAGGGTGTAAACTACTTGAATAGGAAGCCTTTCAAATAATGCCGCATTCAACATTTAATTAAATTAATTTTCCATTTCTGCCAGCACCATGCGTAACTTACAGCCACCTTCGAATCTTTCATTTCTCCATATGAAAATATATAAATACGTTCAACATAGTATTTACTTATACGTACATTGTTATTTCATTTACAGGAATTAAAGTATCATAATACGAATGTTCATTTTCTTCAAACGCTACATATGTTTTTATGTATTGTTGATATGTAATGTATTTACGCTATTTTGCTCTTTCTTTCATTGTCGATTGAACAAATATGATGGTCTCCTTGATTGTATATCTCCTTCATAGCTGCGGGTATCTTTAAAATTATTTATTTGTAGTGTTACTATTATATTAAGTCTATCTTCACTGTAACAAAACTGTATTACGGTTTTTTATTTCTCAATTTGTTTAATACTTGCTGATACATATATTGATATTTTTATAATATTCTTTAAATAGATATTATCTAATTGATCCCTAGTATCTCTATAACCAAACTGTGTTATGCTGTTTTCATATTTAAAAAAATATTTTTTCCAACCTGTGTTCATTGATCACAACATGCATGAATCTATATTATTCTAATTTTGCGCTACATTTGTATGATGATTCTTTTTTATTGTTGTTTTGTATAATATTATTGAACTAAACTCCTGCTAACAAGCTACTTGAAATGGCTTAGCGGGTACAAGTTCCTATTGTATGTAATTAATATTATACAATTAAAAAAAAAAACAAAATAGTAAGATTCGAGTAAGTTAGAGGAGTTCCATGATAAAAGCAAAGCACATGTGCATCAGCACGCTTTTTAAAAATGATATAAAATTATTAAATGCAAAATAAATTAACTATCCCGTAAACCTGATCTAACCTAATTAAATTATTTATAAAAGATTAATTACGTACATGTTTTAGGGCTAAGTGTGCTGATTCATATTTGTGTTTAAATATCCAGTCACCACTTAGAAGACGTTGCCACATTATATATAAAGTAAGTCCTTTTGACTTCTTGAACGCAGACAGGCAAATGAAGTAATTTTTTCGTTCAATGGAAAATTTCCATAGTTTTTAATAATATTTCAAATAATTTCACAAAAAGTGAGAAAAAATAGCATACTCTGGGCAGACGAACACAAAACACTTCTATGTGTTTATTTTTTAATTGAAGTGATATTAGAATTCGTTAAGAAAAATTGCATTATTTACAGAGTGTATCGGCACGTACCCGATAGTCCTTAACCAGCGATTCCTGAAATTATTTGGATTAAAAAATGTGTACGTCATTTTGCTGTACGGTGACAATATTTTTTAATTAAAAAACAAAAAAATTTCCATCATACTTTTCGCTATTTCTCTATTTTTAGAACCTAGCGCATCACGTCATACGCACTTCGAATTATTCCAACATCACCGTTCAAATGAGACGGAGCGAGTCCCACGTGATTCGTTGTGACTTGTGGCAGTGTGATCAGAGGCGACGTGTGAGATAATTTTTTATTTATTTTGATTTTAATTAAAAAAAAAAATACTGACATCAATATTACATCTAAATTTTTACTCCAAATAAGCTAAAGAATCGCTGGTTAAAGTCTGTCGGGTGCGTCCTCATACACTTTATATATGGATCTTTCATGCATCAAATTAAAAAAAAATAATCGCCCCCGGGTGGGCTCGAACCACCAACCTTTCGGTTAACAGCCGAACGCGCTGCCATTGCGCCACGAAGGCTCGGTGCATAACCGACAGAGGAAACACTCTCTTATCACTGGCCGACGTCAGCCTGCCCTTGTGACGTAGGTTGCGACATGATTGTATGTACGAATGTATGTATGACCGTAGCGTATCAATCATTTTCCTTATCAGATTCGTTTGAAAGTGGCACGTATCACAGATTATACTATTTTACGTAATATTTTTGAATACCGAACTCACTCGTATAATAAAAAAATCCGTTGTACGAAATGACTAAATTTAATTTTATATTTTCAAAGAAAAAAATCACGTGGTTTGAAAGTGCAGTGATTAATGTTTGTACTCCTGTTGTTCCCTTTTTGCTAAAAACAATAAGAGACGTAACCAAGACAAAATACTGTTTTTCAGGATGGTTTTCATATAAATCACTGTCAGAAGTGTGTATATATATGTACCAACAAATACAACAATGTGTCATTTGGATCAATTCTAATTGTACCCCAAATATTATCGCATATCAGTATTACGTGTTATAGTGTGATCAGTTAAATCAACACGTGTATGAATCGGCGCACTTTTTAAAAGTGATATAAAGTCGTAAGTACGTAAAAAAAAACAAGTCAGAAAACCGAATCATACCTAACCCAATTAATCGTATATTTATATTAATTTTTTTTTTTTTTTTAATATTATCCGTTTTTTAGCATAACTTATTAACATTTTTAGTATAGACCTGATAATTTTAATTACCCTCAAAATGAAACCGAAAAGACACAGAAAAGAAAATGAGAACGGTAGCAGCTGGGAATATATTTATGTACAGACCACGAAGTCTTGGGTTCGATTCCCAGCTGTTACCGTTATATTTTTCTTTTATGTGTATTTTCGGTTTTATATTTTATTTAGAGAGTTGTTAATATTATCTCCAATGATCAAAAAAAAATTTACTTAGGTTTAGATATTACTTAGGTGTTCTCGAAAATTACTCTAAAGGTTTCGCTGAAAATAGCACAGTTTGAACTTATTAGTGCCGGAAAGGTTAAGAAAGTAGTTTTAATGAAATCCAATATGAAAAACTGTTTAAAATTAGTATGAAAAACATTGAATCCCCCATGTTTTATTTAGGTTAGCCCATAGATATAACACTCTAGTTAGCCACAGATTGCATATTAAAAAAAATAAGTTTTTTTTGGGCAGAATATTTTAAGAACTTTATGATTTAGATATGTTTTGAAAAAATAAACACTTGGAATGAAATAAAATATTCAAATGAATGTTTCTTTATTTGGAGATGGTTATGTTTGCTGTCAAATCAATTATGGAATCCTAATGACAAGTATGAATTCAAAACGTCATAACTTTATTCCAAAAAAAAATCCCAAGCAAAGCCGGGTATACATCAGCTAGTATTAAATGAAATGGTTGTGAAGCACCCTTGAGGTGATTTAACCGCTAAAACGGTTCTATTGATGCAATCAACCCTAGACCTATACAGAAATGGGCGGTCCGTTTAATAGATTTGCCTATCTTAACAAACGGATTGCAATCTTTGGAGCACAGACGTCAGGTGGGAATGCTGTCCTTGTTCTACCGGTATTTCAAGGTGATTATTTTTGGTCTACTATTTTTATTTAAAATTTTGCATAATAAAATTGAAAGCCCTGATTTAACTCAGCTAATAAACAGCATCTACCGGGTAGAAATACAAGATTATCATTACCGTTCTATTGCAACAATATTACAGCGGCCGCACAATTTATCACCCCGTTGAATAGAATTCAAAACTTTGGTAACATATATACGCATATCACAGATATATACTCAGGACCTCATTTATCTGCTCCGATATATTCACTGTTACTCACCTTATTCTACCGGTATTTTAATGGAAGATGCTCTGACGAGCTAGCGCCATTGATCCCTTCGGTAGCGGCGCACAGTTGGGAAATACGACAAACGCGTGCCATTTGTACGTGGTTGACATTTGCCACATGAGAACGTGTCGCTTCTACGACTCATTCTTGTGTTCAACAGCTCGGTTGTGGAATAATTTCTAATAAGTGTTTCCTTCCTGATACAACATGGGTCTCTTCAAGATCCGGGTTCACTTCTTCCTATCCTTTAAGGAACCCTCCACACACCATCCCCAAAGATGACATAGTCCTTGAGGGAAATCATATCCACAAGGGCCTCCTGTGTGGAGTTACTGTAAAAATAATCCAATAAAACACTAACCCTACATAATACACGAACCAAAAATACAAAATTACTCTTGATTGCTAAAACTGTTTTTGGACAAAGATACTTCAAATACATAGCATGCATATTATACAATACACTACCAGCTACGATTAGACAAATAAAAACACTGAATAAACGTAGATACGATACAAAATTATGGATTATCAAAATAGGTCGTCCAATTATTACTAAATTGTGTAAAAACATTCTTAGACGTGCCTATTCAATTTTCAATTCATTCATTCAATTGTCTTCAGATATACGAGTATGCAATTTAATTTTTATATTTATATTTACTTTTGCCTGGATTCTAAAACTTCCAAACCATAGTATTTATATACACCCTAAGCTCTGTACACCTTAATAATATCTTAAAATTTAATTACCAATCCTTTGTTGTAATATGTATTTTATTTCATTATGTGTACTTCCTATGTCTCGGCACAAGAATTTTCCTAGAGAGACAGACCTGACATCGAACAATCTTTTTTTAATGCTCTATGATTTAAAAAAAAAATCCAGTAATTACTTTTATTATGAGAGAATCTGCTTCTTCACATGAGAAAATTGACGTTTTCTTTAGTAATTTTTGAAGTATTTTTGAAATTTTTAAATTTAAAACACAAAGATAATAATTTTGAAATAACATCGTTTTTACACGGCATGTATTTAATGAACTCTGTAAAATATTTTTTTTTCTGAACCTATTTAAATTTTGATTTTGTTATTATGTTTTAAAAATATTTATGATAAAATATGACTTAGGCCCTGAGGGAACTAATATTCACGAAGAAACAATTTATTATTCGCTCGAGTGAAGTTGATAAAAAACACGTATTAAAAAAAATAGATTGAAACGTCGGTAATCTATCTTTTTGTACATTCCAAGAGTTCAGAAATATTTAAACAAAGTATTGCTAAGCACATAATATAATTTGTTACAGAATACAAAGGTGAAATACCTTGTTTAGTTTTTAACATGAAGTTTTGTGACCCCAGAAACCGTTTAAAATGTTAATTACTATTTTCCCACCAACGACAGGTTGTGGCTTGGCCTGTTTTTTATATCTAAAATAAGAATATTGAAGTCTTTATTGATCACAATGCAACCCCAGGTAGTCCGTTACCATCATCACCGTGCTAGTTCCATTGCGTGATTTGGTGTCTTTCTCAAATTTTCTCTACTGGCTTCGGTGCCTAACTAATTTTTTCATTTATTTATTTGTAAGAAACAAACAGCTTTTAATACAATTACATATACGAAGGATGTTTAACAAAAGGTAAGCCAACAAAGTTTCTTGTGCTAACAGTGGTTAAATACAGGTGTTTTATTTATGAAGTTAAAAAGGTAAAGAAAAAACAAAATACGAAGGAATGGGGGAGAGGAAGAGGAAGATAGGATCGGGACAGGAGATAATAATAATAATATTATGCTACGATACATTTTATAATCGTGCATCAAATTTTGGATTTTGAAAGGGTAGTGAAGAATGTCGATATTGTGAAATTGTGCGTTATATTGCCCATAAATACGGGGATTTGGAGAATTCATCCTAACATTGATCTTGCATGTGGGCCAATGAAAATAAAATAGTTTGTCGGTATGTAAATGTTTATAAAGTTAATGAGCTCTGGCGAGTCATAATTTTAAACACCAAGATTTTATCAAACATTAAGCGTCGCGTTTGAAGCGTGATGAAGTTATTGAATTATAAGAATTCGCTATTATTTGCAAAGTGTAAATTAAATTTATAATTTATATGCTTAAAGAATTTACGTTGATATCCCTAGTCCTAAGATTTAAAAAAATAAGGAGTATGATCTCATTTTAAAGTACAAACCAATCCAGGATATGCACTTCTACTAACCTACTTCTAAACTAACGCTATGCAAGTACGATTGAGGATATCATTGACAACTGTGGCTTCATTCAACTAAAAAATTAGAGTCCTTGACGTACACCCTGAAGGAGTAACCATAAGTTACTTATACAGGGGTAGGAAAGTGGTGGGTAACCTCAACTTATTTCAATATTTGAAATATACATTGGGAAAGCCATATAGTCGATTTTCGTTTTTTTATAATCTGGTATTCATTACGAAAAAACAAATAAAAATAATTATATTACTGTTATATTCAGCAGAACAGAGGTGTGTATAGTACAATATATGCCATAAAAAAATGCAATACGATGTATTTAAAAAAATGATAACAGATAATAGCAATACAAAAAAAGCCAATTGAATGTACATATACACATAGCACTTGTATTACGGTAGCTTGAGAGAAATTCTCCATCTATGATAGAGGGGGCGTTGTGCCACAGGGCTACAGCCTGGACGAGATGGCTTTCACATTTCTGGAAGTGCTGACTCGTTTTGACCATTCTATGGTGCATCGAAACAGCGAACCCATGTACCCTTTCCTTTTCGAGGCGCTGCATCGTCAGGGGAGGTCGAACAGTGCTCTGTGCGCGTGGTTATATTATAATCGAAGCGTATTGATGACACTTTGAGTGTATCTGGCCCTACTGTATATTTTTAAGTGGCGTTCATTGCTTTGTGAACAAAGGTAGGCGATGTATAGTTTTTCATGTTCGGGTATGAAATAATTGTGTATGAAATATTTGAAAATATCTATTTCATCATGATCTTCCGCTGATTATTATGGCCAACTGAATAAATGAAAGGTACAAATTCCTTACCAAATTTAAGAGAAAAATACATTTACAGCGAATTTTTCTATGTTTTTTTCAAATTATACGTTTTTCTCAGGGTAGGCACAGCTTTGCAGTCTTCATGGGCTGCGTGCCACTGATGTTCATATATATTTAATAAAAAACAAATACTTTAAAACCACTTATTTATTCTTAAACCAACACCAACCGGTTTCGCTCATCTTAAATCTCATCAGGGTAAAATATAAAGCTAAACAAAAATACATAGAGTGAGCATATATTTAGTTGAGATATACAAAAGGAAGGATACAACAATAAGAAACGAAACAATGGAACAACATATAACAAAGAGACATATAGAAAGTCAATGGAGGGATTAAGAAGAAATAGGAAAATTTGATTTTTTTTTGAAAAGAAATACAAATATTCCCTGGTTACGAATAACCTGAAAATATTTCAAAATCTCCTACTAGCATTACAGTAAGCGGAAGATGTTGCTTGTGTCGTAATGGAGGACTTAGCCAGCGAGGAATTGAACTCACGACGCCTGGGTGAGACCCAAACGCGATGCCAACTCAGCCACTGACCGGTTCTTATCTATTATGGGACTGTAAGACAAATTAAGCTGTATCTTCAGAATATTACTATTAATTTTAGTGGCTCTCTTTATTTCAAATGATTTTAAATGATATAATCTAATGCCAAAACAATTTTTGTGTAAGAAAAAAATTGTGATATTTATATGTATAAAGAAGAGCGTCTGTGGATGGGAGGGTGTATTTTTTATAGAAAACACAACCAATAACACTATATCTCGCCGGAACAGATAATTTCCGACCGCGTGGAATAGCTTGACCTTGCGAAGCGAGCCCGCCGTCCGCCATTACGCATTCCTAAATCAGACACCAAGCGATCAACTGCGTGCTTCAAAGAAGCACGCAGCCGGTTCATTATTGCATCATTCATGTAAGCCGCTATCAACTTCCTTATGTCTTCCCCCATTAACTTGTCCGGTTAGAGCTCCTTCAGAGAGAGAGGATAGTCTAGAACAATGTAGATGCCAACGTCTTGGCGAAACCAGCATATAACTTATATGACCATGTTTTGTTACAATAAATTCTGAGTTGAAAGCACGCCATCTCGTCAAGTAATGTAGAGTAGATGCCCCCTCCAATTCTAAGGCCGCGGCCAACCCATTTGACCTTGAAAAAAGGAATCTTTATGTTGTACCAAGCTGAGCTAAGCCATGCTGGAGCAGGAACCAGTTCTGAATACGATCTCAGGGTGAGTTGCACTGCTTTTCTTTACACCAACTCCCTTTTCCCCATTTCTCTCCTTTCAGCACCCCTAACACCGGCTTCCCTCGTGGGGCTCTTCATCATCTTCCTTCCCTCATTTTCCTCACACTCCTAACACTGTCGTCCCTCTCCTAACACTACCGCCAAACGATGTGCTATTTCCTCTCCTAACACTAGCGACAAACGCGGATGTCATACTGATGATATACTCTGATATTGTAATCTAAAAGCTCCATCGGCGTATATATACAAATAAATACAATAAAATAAAATAGCTAATCTATCGCAGACTTTGGGACCTTTATAATATTACGATGGCTACTATTACAGGCCTTAGAGTATTTTTTTTAAGTACCTATGCCTGGATCCTAGGAACCGAAAGGTCTTACGTAAACTGATTTAAGTTTTAAGTTTTCTTTCAAATCGATATACATCGCATTTCTAGGAATAATCTGTTCCGTAGCTCTGTGATATTATGCGGGGAATTTTAATTATGAAATAATATGGGAATTGTGCACGTTCTTATCTACACTTGAAAATATTTGTAATATAATGCTGTTTTAAAGGCATTTACCTTATTGCATAATATTTTTTACATGAATTCAATTCAATAGTAATAAATCATTTTCTTTTTTTTTTATTGTATAATATTAATTATATACAGTGGGAACTTATACCCGCTAAGCCACTGCAAGTAGCTTGTCAGCAGGAGTTTATTTCAACAATATAATATAATACAACAATAAATTACAATCATCATACAAATGTAGGGCAAAATTATTATATTTAGGCGCATGCATCTTGTGCTGTATATAAGTTGAAAAAAAAAATTAAAGAGAAAAAATAATGGTAAAAGCATTACAGATTTGTTATTGAGATACTAGAGTCCAATTTTATAACACCGATTTAAATAATATTATAAAAATGTCAATATCATAAAAAATATCAAAATTATGAAAGTACCAATATTATAAAAGTATCAATATTATAAAAATATCAATATTATAAAAACATCAATACTTTTAAAAATATCAACATTATAAAAACATTCATATTACAAAAATATAACTATTACGTAAATATCAGAAATATCAAAGTATCTGTAAATATTAAATAGATTAAGAAATAAAAATTTAAAAGATATATACATAAAACAGCAGTACAGGTTGGTTACAATGAGGATAGACTTAAATATAATAGCAACACCGTAACAGTAAGTACACCAGATATCTAGGAGCTATACAACCATGGAGACCGTCATATTTGTTACCATCAATACACAAGGTTACTTTCCAAAAGCCAACACTTAAACATCAGTGAGAATTTCATCATAGGACAATTGTTTTTAAATTCGTACGGCAATTTGTTAAATATAAATGGTACAATGTATTCAAGGGTTCGTTAACCATATTTATTTTGAAATATTGGCACTATCATTCCTATATTTTGTATGAAACGTGTATTGTGTACATGATCCACCACTGCCTTATACGGACTTTCAGATATTTGTTGCAGTAGAATTTTATGCCACAAAATACCACGAACAGGTAATACATTAATTGATTTGTACATGATATCAATGTCTCGCCTTTGGTTAAAAACTGTTTTACTTACTAACAATTTTACCATGGCGTTTTGAATCAGCTGTAAATGTTTTATGTTGGTCTTACAGGAGTGTCCCCAAGAAGTTATATCATACCTTATAGTCGATTCTGCTAGAGACAAATAAATTAGTTTCATAGTTTTTATAGGCACGTATAATTTTATCTTGTGGAGTCTTCCTACAATGGCTCGAAGTCGCTTACAGAGGTTGGAAATTTGTACGTCCCATTTCATATTACAATCCACCGTAACACCTAGATACACGTACTGGTTGACTAATTCGATACTTGTACACGCGCAGGGCTGTTTGGTATTATTGTGAATGCAATTAAATGAATGGGATATGATTACAGGTGCCTCTCTGTACCTTGCATGCGGGGATCTTATATGCATCAATTTCGTTTTTTTAGCATTGATTATTAGACCAGAGTCATGTGACCATTTTAATAAAGAAATAAAGTCTACCTGTAACAATTTTATTGCAGTATCCAAATTTTTATGGGATATTATAAGTGCTGTATCATCAGCATATACATAATGTTTAACAAACGAGAATATTTTGTTCATAAGTGATACAAAGATAATATAGAGCGTTGGACCTAAAATTGACCCTTGTGGAACTTCTGTTTTAACATTTCTTTTTTTACTAAATTTGTCTGATATTTTTACCTGGATTTGGCGGTTGGTTAGGAAGTTTTTGAATAGTTTGAGAAAGTTTCCTCTTACCCCTATTGCCTCCAAAATATTTAACAATTTCATCGGGTCTATAGTATCAAATGCCTTTGAATTGTCTATAAACAGTACCAAAATATGTCTTTTATTATTCAGTTCATTATTTATATAGTTAGAGAAATCCTGAAGTAACATTTCAGTACTTTTTTTTTTGAAAACCAAATTGATTAGGATCTATTAAAGAAAAGCACTCCAAGTATTTGGTTAGTTTTAAAGATATGTATTTTTCAAGAATCTTTTCTAGAGCGGGTAATATACTAATCGGTCTATAGTTTCCTATATCAGTATGTTTCCCATTTTTGTTAATAGGTCTGATAATACTATATTTGAGTTCATCTGGTATCACAGCTTGTGTTAAAATTGTGTTGATCAGATGGGTTAATATAGGACCCAAAATATCTATGTGTCTTTTTATGTCAAACATTCGGATATTGTCTATGCCAGGGGACTTTAATTTTTGAGAAGTTTGACTATACTCAGTATGTCTGCGAGTGATGCTCGTGGTATATACAAACTTTGCGGTGACTCTATCGGGACAATATTTGACGCCTTAAAATCACATTTATGAACCATTGAGGCTATGTTATCTGAAAAATAATTAACAAATTGGTTTGTAACATTTTCCGCAGATTGATTTTTTAACATAAACCTACTAATTACATCGTCACAGTTACTCTTTGTCCTACGTCCTAGAATTTTATTTATTTCATCCTATGTTTTTTTGATATCTGAAAAATTATTCTTAAATTTATCATTGAAAAAGGTTGTTTTACTTTTTATTATTAATTTAGTAACAAAATTACGAAAAGATTTGTATTGTTTTTCATAAATTGCATTTGTTGGGGAGCTTTTCCACCGCTTAAATAAAGAATCTCGTTTTTTAACGTGTGATAGAATATCTTCTGTCATCCATTCTTTTATAATCCAAGGTCTTGCATTGGGTTTTACATCTATAAATATTTTACTATTTTCATATACTTCGTTAAACTTGCTTTTTATTTGACTATATAAATTATTGCAATCATTTGTCTGAAGCAAAGCATTCCAGTTATAATTTCTAATTGAAAAATCTATTCGTTTTTGAGATAAAATTGAGACTTTTCGCCCTTTATTTGTAGGCCGTTTATTAGTTTTATAGTACGGAATGTTCACAGCTGTTGCAAAGTGGTCTGCAATGATGAAGTCACAAACACATGCGTAGAGTATGTCAGTTTTTTTGTGTTTGCTATTATATCTAACAAAAATATATGATCCAAACATGTTCGTGTCTTTTTACTATTTGCTATAGCTTCCCTTGTAACGTCGTTTATACATTTTGTAAAATAGTTATTTGAAAGAGCATTTTCATAGTGAATAATCACAGGATCTATATAATTTAACAAATAAATATTTATGTCACCAAATATTAGCATATTTTCATTAGGGTTTGAACATTTTGTTAATATTGATGAAAGTTCATTGATAAATGATTGTTTACTAAGATTTGGTGGTCTATATATTGCTAGTACATTGAGTATAGAATTATTTGGTAATGTTATTATACAGGAAATATTCTCGAACAACTTTGTTTCAAGTAAATTTTGGGTGAAAGGTAAAGTATCCCGAATATACAAGGTTATACCCCCTCCAGATTTGGATGTGCGACAGTAACTAATGCTACTGTAACCGGGAATTTCGAAAAGACAAGTATGTTCCCTTTTTATTGAAGTTTCACATAGCATTAGGATATCTATATTATTCCAACAATTTTGGAGGTTAGCATGTAAAACATCCCAGTATTTAGATATGGATCGAATGTTTAGTTGAACGCAAGTAAAATTACCTATATTATGGCCAATTTTATGTTCTTCCGTCCACTGTTTCAAGTCATTAGTCCTCGTGTAGATAACATCACCGTCGTCATCAATGTATTTATACGCCATAATCGATGGTGGCAAAGTCCTTGGAAAGAGCAGCCTTATAAGCTGGGCAGGTGTCCTTGTCTCCAGTCGAATGTCCAGCGGGCTTGCCAAACCTGGTACAGGTGGCACATACTGGCTGGGCGGCAGCTTTTGGGCAATCTGTCCTGGCATGACCTTCACCTGCACAATGTCCACATCTTTGCTGGTCCTTGCAAAACTTGAAGGAATGTCCGATCATTTGGCACTTGGAACACACTGTAAGCCCAATAAAGTCACGAACGCGGCACACATTCCAGTCAACAAAGACCTTTCCTTGCTTCACCAGCACGTGACGTAGATGGGCAGGCACCTCGTAGACCCGGTGGCATGTCGATCCTGTCCGAGCACCAGCTAGATGACTTAGCTTGCACGTTTTCACTGTGGGTTCTAAGTCTGCGTTTTCCTGGATTCCCGTTAAGGCACTCCTGAGAAAACACTCATCTGTAAGGTCCCGAGGAACATTAAAAAAGATCACTCGTGGATGTCGTTTTGTGGGTAGTCGAGCACTTAGAGTAGCCGAGGTTGCTAGACATGGGGTTTTGAGTATTTTTTCCGGTTTAGAGTAGCGGTTTGGATAACTATGCCTTTGTTACGGATGTTCCTTATACCCGTAACGCGGATTCCATGCTCAGATGGTCGTAAGACGTCCTTCAGGAGCTGCTTCGTTTCGAGGTGCTTGATTGGAGGTCTTGGCGTATTCTGAGGACCATTTTTGACCATGTCGGCAAACGATAGGCTTGCCTCCGTGGAATCAGCCACTCGACGCATCACTGGTCCCAGATCAGACTCTAGCTGCTGAATTTTGTCCAACAAGTGCTTAATATGATTGTCTGCCATCGTTTTTTCGGCCTGCAAGACCTTGATGTTTGCAAGGGCTGAGTTTAGATCTCCTCTGAGTTCTTCCTTTTCAAGCAACAGCTGGGCCACTGATCCTAGAACACTCGTTACATTTCGGGACACCTTGAGCTGTTGTTCTTTTGATACCTTTGACGGTTTTTCCGCCAATGTATCCTATAAGGCCTTCAGGAAAAAATTGTGTCCCAGAGAGTATTTTTTGTCCTGATGGATTACCGCGATTAGGGTCAATATCCATCTCTGTCTCCTGGGCATCAAAATCTGATTCGTCCGAGTGAGAGGTATAGGGAGAAGCAATAGTGGGGCTGTCATTGTTTCAAACCGATATCTTTATAAATTAATATCTCCATGTTTCGAAACCAATGTACACATTGTAAAATAACAATAAAGTATATTCAGTGGTTTATTATCGGAAAAAATTACGATAACGATGGAATTTTTATGTTTACGAATAAATTTTCTATATTGATTTACAATGTTCTATTTTTGATTTGTGCCAAAACGACATGGTCGTTTTTGTTGATGTACGCCGACAGCAATCTTATCAGCCAGTGGCGATATCTACATCATAATAAGGAACTCCAGTGAAATATATGAGTATAGTCATATAGATCAGGAAACGACGATTCTTAATATGTAACTTTCATTATATATAATTATATCTAGAATTTATAAATCGTTATTTAAAAGTGAATAAAAAATCAGCTCATGAAAACATCGTGTTATGTTGGTACCATTACATTTGGAATATCTGACGTAACGTGAGCATTCTGTTTTGGGATTAGTATGAAAAAATATATTTTTCGTTTTTGTTTTGTATTTTAGATATGTACTTTTTTTGTTTTGACAAAAATTTAATTTAATTTGAGTGACTTTAAGCTCTATAATTGTTGTTCAATATAAACAACTATTATTCATGAAATAAATTAGAGTATTCATGAGCAAACCAATTATCAATACGGATATTATGATAATGGTAATGCTCAATACTATTATTATTCTTTGAGTTAAGGTTTCTAAAAAGGTACATAATTTTATTACTTATGTTTAGGTATGGGTTACAATGAATAGAATATACAATTATGTACGGTACAGTTAATCTTTGTTTTGAAATTTGACATTCTAACCTCAAAACTGACGAAAATAGACCGGCCATAGATTTGGAGCGTTTTGGCGGCCTTTGAAAAATTAAAACTTTGGAAATTATTTTAACCACGAAATCTAATTTTAGAAAAATGAAATATAGTGTTATTCAAGTTTGAATGTAATTGAGATACTAAATTGAACCTTATTACGTTTAAGCCACATCGTACCGTTTCGAATTGTTCAGTTTATATCGTTTTTATAATCAATAATTCTGAATAAAAATAGTAAAATTACTCATTTTTATTCAGAAATATGAATTATAAATCTTCCACACGTTTTCAACGGTATCCATAGTTTATGAAAATACTCTATTATTTGATATAATACATTGTATCCCGACGAAGGAACCGTTGGTTTCGAAAAATGTAGATACTTGTTTATTAAAAAAGTCGTAAAAATAATTTATTATTATTTTATTTAAAATGTTACCACAAAGTGAATTTGCCAATTGATTTGAGTAAAAAATGCATAATTTGATTTGCGTTGTAGAATGTTATTTCGTGTGCACGAGAAATAATCCAATTTAATATTGTATCGATTTTTCAGCAGACCCGCGGTTGCCGACCCCCTCCCTCGAGTGCCCAAACGTCCGCAATTCGCTATTCGTAGTTGATTCGGTCGGTTCAGCCAGCGGCTGTAAACTATGGGCCCGCGGTCGCTTGATGGCTTACTGATTCGAACAATCAATATATTATCAGTTTTAACGGTAATAAGCACATGTTTATAATATTACCTATAAGCATGTATGTTGATAGATACCTCAAAATTGCGCGTTTGCAATGACGCAAATCTCATTATTTTAACGCGAACAACGCGAATTTTTCCATTTTCATTTGAATAACGCGAAATTAACGTGAATCGCAATTTTCGGATAAGAAACGCGAATTTTCCTATTGTTCATGCTATTTTACAGAATTTAAGAAAATAATATAATCCGTTCAAAAAATGTATTTGTCTATAGTTTTGACCAGCGTAAAACTACAAGTACAAGCCATAAAATTAAATAAAATGGAATGGAATGCGACTTTTTCGACATGAAGTTAGTTTAGAAAAAGTCGCATCCCGTTCTATTAATTATTTATTAAAAAAAAAAAAACAAATTATATGAAATACCGCACAAGAGTTCCAACTGCTCCCTAGTGAGACTATGGCATCCCCAATTGGGGAATGTTGTGAGGCTGAAGGTTTTTGGGAGGGGAAGGAGAAGGAGTAGAGGAAGGTGGGGAAATACCTGGCTATTCAGATCTGGTCACCAAACACGGCTAAAAGCCATTTCAAGCAACGTTTCAATTATGAATGGTGGTTTTTCACCAGGGCGATACTGAGAGCATCTTCCACTCTGGAACGTGCGTAAATATACCATATATTATTTTTAAATTAATTAATTGAGAAAAAGCACAAATTAATTAAATAAATTTTACTTACGCACGCCGGGATTTGAACCCGCGATCTTCGGATTCTAAGTCGAGAGGTTTACCCCTCGACCATGGAGGCCGTCAAAAAAAAAAATCACAAAGAAAATATAAAAAAAATGTATTTTAATATTTTAAATCAAAACAACATTATAACATTTTGACTGGAAACTAACCTCATTTTCCCAGTAATAACACGAAATTCGTCAAAAACAACGTGATTTTTTTCAGGTTCCTGTCCAGTAGGTACATATTAATTATGTTTATATTTAAACGTAAATTATCAAACATAAAATTTTTTGTCAAAATTTAATGTTTTCGAATAGTTTTGTGGCCACTGAAAAGTTGAAGAAATGACTTCCTTGATCTTTCATCAAGCCTCCGCAAGACTTCGTGGTCAACAATTTTTAAATGACTCGAGATGATAAGGATATTATTTTGATGATTATACAAGTATATGAAACGTCTTATCAAAATAAGCATAGGATAGTTTTGCTTCAAGAAGGCCTTGTATCAACAGAAAGAGTTGACCATTTTGTAATTCATGATAGAGATACATTATAAGAAAAACACGTAATGTTATACATAATATGGCGCTTATAACACAGTACCTACGGATTTTATTTTTATAAGGCTTGAAATTTTTTCAAGTAAATTAGATGTTTTCATTTTCGAAGTAGGTACTATACAACCTAGAATTTTCAATACAATTTTTGTCTTAACAAATAAGTAAACCATTTAATTGAACAGTTAACCATTTTCAAGGTGAAAACTACCTATTTTATTAGTATGTTAGATCTTCTTCTTCTATCTATTTCTATTATATAATGAATAATGTCCTGGGTAGGCGGTGTGTGTTTGTTTTGTCACAAGTATACAGTTTTATCCCGAGATTGATGACATTCTGTACAGTTGACCTTCGAAAAAAGAAGAAGGCCGCTGTCACATGTACATGAGATTTCGAAAAACTAACCCCATTTCCGATCCCATTAAGCAGAATTTTGGTACTTCTTGAAGAAATTTCGCGTATTTGACATTTAAATAAGAAGAAAACTACTTGGTAAGAGTAGGGGAAATGATCACAACCTCAAAAATTTCATCTAATAATAACCCCGTGCAACGCCGGCTACTTCAAGTAGTATTGTATAAATAAGAATATCCCTGGCCGGGCAGTATGTTTGTTTTCCCTAGCTTAATGAAATGTTGCACCTACAAAACAAGAAGAAGGTTATTAAATGTATAGGATTTTTTAAAAACCACCCCATCCCCCTTTCCCACACTCAAAGCCAAATTTTATTATATCTTGATGGAATTTTGCACACTTGACGTTCAAAATAAGAGGCAAATTACAGGATAGGGAGTAGGGAGTAGGGGTAGAAGTGGGAGTAGGATTAGGGATTATAAAACTTTACTCTAACTAAACTATTAATAACCCCGAGCGACGCCAGGCACTTCAGCCAGTGATATTATTAAATCGTTCCTGATATCAAAGGTTTTGAAATACCTACAGAAAGCTTGTTTAGTATGAACATTATTATTACAGCTAATGTTCTTCCAATCACCATTATTTTGTTGATTAATTTACTTATTGGCACGTGTTTCTGCTTAGATTGATTAATACTAACCCGGCTACTTACTATTTTGATCAACATATTACTTTGTATCCTTGTCAATGGTTTTACGACAGGTACAAATAGTTTACCCAGATCTATTATTTATATTTTTAAACAAATTGCTTCTATTTGCTGGTATTCTTATTAATTTATTAACTGGCACGTGTTTGTGTGGGATTGCTTTTGATATCGAAAGTAATAATTATTTTCGTTCAAAGTTTATGAGGTTACAATTAAAAATATTCCGTAAAAAATATCTACCTCGTGATAAAATCTGGACTATGTTTGTGTTTGAGTGGGTTCATCTATTATCTAGAAAACTGCTAATATTATAAAGATTCACAGTAGGCGGTTTCAGCAAAAACAAATTTACTGATGGAAATGTACGATTTTATTAAAGGATGCGTGAGGGTTGGTATTTAAAAAAAATTTTATGCAAATATCACACCAGAGTCCGTATTTCTCCCAACTGTTCATAGCCAGTTGGACTATGGCATCCCCAATCGAGGTATTTTGTGAGGATAGAGAGAGTTGAGAAGAAGAAAGTCACCTAATAGGGCCAAAACTATTTAAAGCAACGTTTCGATTGTGAATAGTACTCTTTCATCATTGCGATACTGAGAGATTCACTTCCAAAAATACAGATGTTTTGACTTGGTAGGATCATCATTGTGTAATTTTTAAATTTAATATTAAAAAATCTTTAGTGTATTAATTAAAGTAAAAAGAACAAATGGTATTGCTAATACGTACATCCTATGTCTTACAGTTAACCCACAAAATACATATATGTTTATGAAAATGAAATTTTTAAAATACATATTTATGTATAAAATATAGACAAGTTTAATGTAAGTGCGTTCAACGAAAGTATTTAAAGGATGTAATGACATTTGTTTTGAGGGAATGTTTTCAGTGATGATTTAAATAGAAGGAAATCGTGTTTGTTTGATGTTACGTAGAAGGTTGTTCGTTTTGAAATACTGTTTCCTTGGCATATGGTATTAGTAGATTTTCTGTCAATCTTGTCGTGTGTTTTAGTGGAAACCTATCTGGAGATGACCATACTAATAGGTATAACTCCATTATATAGATATATCAGTGATCGTCAGAAGTTTCATTCAGATAACCGGAATGTGTAACTTTTCTTAAGCATGTCTTCTGGATAATAATTTTTGGTATTTACTGAGTTACCCCAAAACATTCTTCCATACATAATCTATGAATAGACGTATCCATAACGTGCACAGATTACTTAATCGATATTCACCAATCAAGTGCGCCTAGCACGAAAAAGGTTTGCTTCTACTTTTCGCAACAATTTTTGATACACGTTCTTTCCAGTTTATGTTTGAATTTACTCGTATTCCCAGCAGTGAACAAATTTGGAAAGGTTCGAAATCATTATTATTAAAGTTTATTATTTTTATAAACAATAATTATTAGCCTGAAACACTCATCCAAATTGAAAAAACCTTCCGAGCAAAGATAAATGTCGCCGGCAGGACTCGAACCCACACCCTTCTAATATCCGGTCAGATGCTCTGCCATTGAGCGACGTCGGCTTATCGCAAACCCGCCAAGTTAATCAATATATACTAGTGTTTCATTCAATAATTACGGTTTTTTATTATATTTCACCTGTAAACAACCAACTTTATTGGTATGAGGAAGGCTTGTAACGGCTAAATCCCTCACTAGGTGGCGTCGAGACAAATTATGTCTTCATTTATTGGTGAAAAATGTTTTGACTTGCCGGCGACATTTATCTTTGCTCGGAAGGTTTTTTCAATTTGGATGAGTGTTTCAGGCTAATAATTATTGTTTATAAAAATAATTGTTACCCTTTGCGCTATGCACAAAAATCTTGTCTTAAAAACTTTAGTTTATCAATTAATTAAAGTTTATGTTTATATTTTTGGGTTTAGCTTGTAATGGACAAAATTCCAAAACTTGTGTTTGTTTGTGTTGAGTGTTATATTTTGCAATAACTGCCAGTTTAAAATTGATTGATAGGTTTCGTTAACGTGCTTATTAAAGTCCTTAACGTCTCCAGTGTGCTAAAATAATAAAGCGGTATCATCAGCAAAATATTGATTACTCTTGGTTTCTACAAAAAAGGAAGACGAGATCCCCAATAATGCTTCCTTGTGGCACACCCTTGTTAAAATGTCTCCAACTGGATTCTATCACATGGTGCATCATTTTGTCATGAATATTTGAAAATCGAATTGTCTGCTTACAACCATTTTAAGGCTAAACCCCTTAAGAAGGGA